>JAODTK010005806.1:0-170629 GCA_026419785.1 Sclerodactyla briareus | reverse complement strand
GTTCGATCCCCCTTCCACTTTTTCCCAATCGTTTTTCCTGTACAGCGCTGTGTGCTGCCTCGTGCCGGGATCCTTATGCTCAGAAGCCGTTCATCAATTTGTTTGGTCATGTTTGCGATATCGCTTTTGTTCTGCCTGAGCCGATCATACCCTGGGATCGGAGGGCCCTCTCTGCTGGTAAACTAGTACACTGACGTGCTGGTAGTGTGTAGAGTGCTATAAGTATAGTGTATATGTGGCAGGTTCTATTAACATCATATGGGACAATCCAGTACTTCTGCTGAAGAGGGCGGGGGGGGGATGGGGGAGGGAGGGGCTCCCCAGCTCGGGTAATGTGTGGAAATTACAGCTCATTGTCCCTATTTTGCTAATCCCCATCCATCCTAATTATTCAGTATTGTCCCACTTTTTTCAGTAGGTAATGATAAGGAACTGTTTGTGACAGTGATATGGTATGTTATTAATGTAGCATTTCGGCTCTTGTAAATATTAAAGCCCAAATATCCAGTAATGTGGTGGGGTAACCCCTCTGAATTGCCCAGCCTGAAAATATCCCACTTTTTGCTCGGACAAAAATAGTGGACCCTTTAGCATATATGCATTTCGGTATTTTAATGGCGTAACAGGTTATAGCACCGTGGCAAAGGTGTTTAGTACATTCTTGGGAAAATTGAGTAAATCATATCAGGGGTTTTGAGAAGAACTTTCCAGTCAATTGAACCCACTCTATTCTGATGTTTGAGCAAATTAGTGATGGTTTCACTTGACTTTAAGGAATCCCTGATCTAGATCTCAAACTCTCATTCTTGTTAGAGGTTTATACACTTGTCAGTCGTACCCCCCCCCCCATATCCAGGAGAGAGTGACTCCTATTTTTTTTTTAAGTACTGTCTAGGACCCCTTATCCTAACCTCTTATTTAAACTGCCATCGCCGTTACGATCTTGAAAGCCTAGAATGCGTGTAAATGAATCCTTTATCTCAAGCCTTTAGATTTGATCCTCTTTGCTGGTAGCCATCACACCACTCATGGGCGTTTGGAATCTTGCGATAGTAACCACCCACTCACTCAATGTTGAGTGTCATTTTGCATGGTGATGTGTAGGCTACATGTGGCCTCTGCTAACGTACCAGTTGTGTGTGCGAACTTACATTTGAGGGTTCAGAAAGCTTGCATTATACAGTCATTACAGACACTTGTTGCGCAGATCAATACTGCAAATAATTCAAATAGCTCATCCCAGAGCAGAGCAGGGTACAGTACTTGCATGGGCACACTGAGGTATTTAAATAGGGTTCCCTGGTGGCCAGTCTGGCATCTTGCACAAAAAAAACCTTTCAAAGGTTTGCATTGTGCACTCTCATCTCCGAAAACAGCTCAATGGTATAGTACGGATTCTCCCCATAGTTCTAATAATACAGCCTTTTTAAATTGTCATCAAGTTTTGAGAATGCACCCATCCT
This sequence comes from Sclerodactyla briareus, assembly GCA_026419785.1. NCBI lineage: Eukaryota > Metazoa > Echinodermata > Holothuroidea > Dendrochirotida > Sclerodactylidae > Sclerodactyla > Sclerodactyla briareus. The sequence continues at coordinate 169,166 of JAODTK010005806.1, read as the reverse complement.
CCCTCTCTTCCAGATGTTTTGTTGATTAATATGGGGGGAAATCTGAGTTTTGTGCTGGTTGGATGTGGATTTTCCGTCAGAGGAGTTGTTTGCTAGATTGTTTGCACACTTATGTGGACATTGAGTGGTCATTGTACCCCTATGACCTTTGACACAATATCATTACAATTGCAATCATTACAATTTGAGGACAACTGCATGTGAACTAAATAGGCTATTATTTAGCTGAAGAAAACTGATGCGTCAGTCCACCTCGGAGCATTCATTCGATGGTGAGATTGTTGTAGTCGGTTGGTAGGTTTTAATGGTTACTTTGGTGCGAGAAAAGACACCTGAACTTCTGCTAATGTTGACGAAAGGAAATGAACTTCATGACATAACTTCCCCGGGTTGTCCACGTGTGCCGTCATGCGGTTATTTTGGCAGTTGTGTTCTCCTCCAATTTCTCTGTATATTGGACCAAACCTTGAAGACCAATAACTCCACATAGGAACATGTATTGAAATGGGGTTGGACCTATAGAATACAGTTTTCCATTTTCCACGATGTTACCTCTTTTGTATCCATGACGTAGTGTCCCTTAAAGAGGTATACATTGGCTCCTTAGTGTTTAGAGGCTCCATCCACATTGGCCGGGGAGCTGTAGACTATCTCACTGTGAAGATAACAGCAACAGAGATCCACTGTGATAGTCATAGGTCCTGGGTACGCAATTCTAGGGGATCTGCCCACAATGCATATTACAAGGATTTCTCCTTCGGAAGGGCAACGCCATTGATGAGAAGGGAGGAAAGAAAAGGCCTCAAACCCCTCTGAGAACCACTATTGCTCTAACGGGAGTGATAATAGGGAACGCCAGAACGCAGGGCAAACGTACAGATTCCTGGCAGAAATAAGGCTGAAGGGTTGGTTGAGTGGGGTTGCCAGGGGCACTTCTCCTCATTCCTGCCAGGTTTGAGCTTTGGGACTTTTGGACTAGGGCATTGCATGTTCTACAGAAATATTCTTGCTAGTGAATTCACCTAGCAATCAGAATAAAAATTCTCCCTTTAGCGGAGTAACAGGAAATCACAGTAACAGATGAGGTAATTGGTATTTATTGTACTGCATGGTCCAAAACTCCCTCTAACAGTGCCCCCCCCCCCCCCACTTAGCCCCCTTCCCCCACTAGCATATCTGCAGGGTTCATGCATAATCTGGGAAATATGTTCCTCACATGGACACTTTTCTCTTGCGCCCCTGACTGATGACCCCAGAAGTGCCGCTGAGCTCACCCGCTTTGATTAGCCTATGAGCCCTGTTCCAGCAAATTTCTACTCTTATATCCAATCTGGTCGCCCCATTGTCCTTTTTCGTTGCCAGAATTACAAGGCAGTAACCTTGTATAATGAGTATGGCATAGAGAGATGGTGGTCTGGGGTACATCACAGAGTCGCAGACACCTATGACCCATTGGATGCAGTTTTTGCGTCGTTGACATCAGTAACTAATTCATTCACTTAATCATTGTCATGAGACTCGTTGTTTTCCTTGAGCGAATTTATCACCAGTGGGTCATTTAAATTCACTATTAACTTTAAAGGCCATTTATAGGTTAACTCTGTTCATGCAATAACAAATAACAATTAAGCCACGCTAATTTCTGATGAACCTAATACATTTATTGAGTGGACGCCTCACAATAATATGTTTTTGGCAGTGTCAAGTGCTTTTGCTATCGTCTATAGCACCTGTTTGTACAACGACGCCGTACTTGACTGTGTGTTCCGCCAACTATCACTTTCAACTCCTATTATCGACAAACCAATGGTGGCATTTGACTGAAGGGCTTCCGCCTTCCCTCTTCTGTCTTATTCTCCCACAGTTTCGAGTGCTCCACTGCGAAGCGGAAAGTTCAAGATGAGCTGATTCTGGACGTGAACACCCAGATATATCCGGTGGACCTCGGTGAGATTCTTTAGCCAGAGGCTTGCTAGCTTGCTCCTTCTAAAAATTATTATTTTTCCCTCTTCGGAAGCCAGTTAATGATCGCAGTTAATGATTCGAAAATGTCTGGTGTCCAACGTTGCCGTCCGTCTGTCTGTCTTTCCGGATAATATATCTATTTGGGCCCGAATGTTAGCGTGAGGTGGCAGGAACTGTAAGTGCAATGCCAATAGTCCCTGGTCTCAGGCCTTGGTGTCAACAATTTTCACTCCGCTCCTTTCTTGGAGGGAAGCTGCACTCGTGTCCTGCAACAGGGACGTTCACTAGGCCTCGACCAGGAATTTCTCACCCCTGCCTCGTGAATGTCGGGCACGTCCATCGGGAGTTCCTTCTCTGATGTGCCGCTATCACCTGAAGATCAGTTGCAGACATGCGTAAATGTATTTATGTGGTGAGATGATATCCCTAATTGGATGTATCACCGTAAATGAAAGGGACAGAAAAGACGAGGGTTGGAATGGCAGCTCTGCTGCCCTGGCCCAATAATACTTCAGTAAGCTTAACATGGAGGCTACAACCACCATATTTTTTGATTTTCTTGACGAGTCAATGAATCCTATGCAGTCACGTCGTGTGTGTGTGTGTGTGTGTGGTGTGTGTGTGAGCCCATCTTGTAAACACTATAACTTGATAAGGTCTGGGTAGGTCATTGCTCATCCTTGGTCTGTGTGTTTCCCCATGATGAGTACATGAACCCTATTGATTTTTGGGTCAGGCGAGTCCATCTTTAGGTCCCAGAAGGTCAAAGTCTGAAAACTTGTAACCACATAAGTCCAGAATGGTTGTCTGATCAAGTTTGAAAATTGGTGTATAGCTTTCTAGGGGGAGTAAGGAACTCTTTGTTTTTGGTTCAGGTCTGGGTTGATTTTGGTCAAAATAGAAATTTGGTGAAATTTGATATTTTGGCAATTTTGGCTTGTAAACACGATAACTCGACCCCACCTGATGGATGAAGCTCATCCTTGGTGTGTGTGTCCCATGATGAGTTACATGAACCCTATCGTTTTGGGGTCAGTCATAGTCATCGGGGTCACCGAGGGTGCAATCGGAACCTTGTAAACACGATAATCAGAATGGTTGGTCGATCACGTTTGAAATGAGTGTAATAGCTTTCTTTGGGGATACAGGAACCCTATTGTTTTTATGGTTCTGTCTGGAGTGAATTTTGGTCGAAAATAGGAAATGTTGTGAAAATTCGATATTTTGGCCAATTTTGCTTGGAAACACGATATCTCGACCTCACCCTTATGGAAATGAGATCATATTTGGTCTGTGTGTTTCCCCATGATGAGTACATAACCCTATTGTTTTGGTCAGGTCAGAGTCATCTGAGGTCACCATAGATCAAAGTCTGAAACCGTGTAAACACGATAAGTCCATATTGTTGGTCTGATCAAGTTGAAAATAGGTGTAATCTTTCTCCTGGGGAGTACAGGAACCTAATTGTTTTTTGGTTCAGGTCGGAGGAATTTTATAAATCGAAAATAGAAACTTTGTGAAAATTTGATATTTTAGCTAATTTTGGCTTGTGAACCCGATACTGGACCCCCCTGGATGATGACTCATACTTGGTATGTTTGTTCCCCATGATGAGTATATGAACTCCTATTGTTTTTGGGGGGGTCGGGTCAGAGGTCTCTGAGGTCACCAGAATGTCAAGTCTGAAAACCTTGTAAACCCGATAAGTCCAGAAGGGTTGGTCTGATCAGGTTTAATTGTGTGTATCTACCTTATGGGGAGTACTTAACCTATTGTTTTTTGTAAGCGGGGTGAATAGGCTCATACTTGGTTTGTGTAAGTCCCCGTGATGACTACATTAACCCTATTGTTTTGGTCAGGTCGAGGTCCATCTAACGTTACCAGATTTCAAAGTCTGAAACCTTGAATTAAGTGTGTAGCTTTCTTACCAGGGTACAGGAACCCCATTAGGTGGTTGGTCAAGATAGGAATTGTCAGACTTATGTGCCCATAATGATCTGGTTCTATCTCCCATTTGTCTGTGTGTCGGGCTATGGTTGACAAACGTCAAGGAACACTAAGCCTTTTGGCTTTCTGGTTGTGTTTGCTTTCCCGTTCCTTAATGCAATTTTTTCAGTCATAATCTTGCAAAGTGCTGTCTTGTAATAACTATATACAAAATTTGTTATAATTGTCCATTTCTACCCCCGTCTGACTCTACTCTGAAGTATCTCTTGAGTCTACAAGGCTTTGTAGTCCTGACTGACTGTTCAATGCACCCGAGTCCAATTTTCTTTTGTCCCACTAAAATACATGCACGAGGCCATGTTCGCCACATTCTACTAACAAGGCCCAACCAGTGGTTTAAATAAGATGTATCCCTAAGTCCGTAAAGTGGGATTTCATATTCCCGCATACATTCTGCTGATCACCCAGTGCACTTGCCATCATGGAGGGCGCTTACTGGAGGTAAGAAGTGCCCAAAAGTCCCATCCCTATTCACATGACCATTGGCCTTTAAGTAGTGGCTTGAGCATTCCCGGACGTGGAAAATGCTATAGTAGCACAAGATATTATTTTATTATGTACACACTTGATGGGAAAGGTATTGCATAAAATTTTATTTTGAGTGGTGCAGTACCAGTGTCGCGTTGGTACGCACGGTACTTCTGTCCTTCTCTTGTTCTTTGTTCCTTTTTTGCCTGCTGCATAATCTGTCCCTATGAACCGTATTGGGCACTCTTCATGTTTGTGCTTGCGTCATCCAAAATTCCGGGAGGCTTGCCGCATCCCGCACTCGTTGGATAAAAATCATCAATGACATGGCTGGCTGAGTGTTCAGCCTCAAATTTCCTGGATGGGCATTGGGTTCCTCAGCTTCCTCTGTCACTCACTGTCACATGTTGTTAAGGCCTTTATCATCCCTTAACGCCAAGACTGTCACAGGCCGTTAGTAGTGGAACGTTGAACCATCTGCTGACTGGGTAGCCTACATCCATTGCCCCATCGGCCATCTGCATGGCTGCAGAGACGGCCTCGTGATAACGCAAATTGGAAATCATGTACAATCTTAATTTGGCCAATCACTGACGATGGGACTTTACACTGCTGGGAGTGCAAATCGGCAACGACCGTCTCGGTATTCACTGTTGAAAGTGGGGTGTGCTGTACTTCTTCATTCTCTCAAAGCCCACAATGTCTTGCAAGTAACAGATTCCCCCTGAACAGCACATGTGAAAGATGGCATATCGAAAGTTAAACCCCACCCTCCTAATCAGGAGGTGCTAGCATGTTGCTTGTCAAGTTATTCCAATTTACTCTTGAGGCACTGTGACATGGCGGGTGGGGGGGGGGGGGGATGACCTGTTACTCTACACAGTAATCTGCAATGCTGTGTCCTAATAACAGTAACACTGAATACTATTCAGATATAGTGGATGACAATTACTCCCTCAAATTGTGAACAATGTTGTGTGTTTTTATTCGAACCCAATCTATAGTTCGTTTGTTTTTTGATGCCCTTGTATAATTCCAAGGGATCCTGCCGTCCCTGTGGCGCCACAATGAAATTTGGCAAAATCTAGACTGATTTTCCCCTATATCCGCACCCAATTTGGGCTGAAATTCAGTCTTGGGTGTTTTGTCTTTAATAATGTAATACAACCAAAAGGTAACAAAAGGTAGGTGCATATTTCTTAGGTATTATCCCACTGCCTTAGTCATCCATCGGAGCCCAGTCTATCATCCATTTTTCAAGTTGTTGTGCTATTAATTAACACAGTTAAGGCGGACAGGCGGTTTGCTTCTTTTCTTTTTTCATGGTAGTTGCCGTGAGCCGAGGATCAAACCCATTAGGCCTCAGCAAGGATGCAGCTTGGTTACTGCACGCATTTCAGCTGCCTCTTTGGTGTACCTTAATGTGGGGGGGTGGGGGGGTAATCCTCACGCATACAGACAGCACCTTGCCTACTCTCGTTTTGCCTACTCCTTCCCGTTTTTTTCCCGGCTCCAATCCCTTGTGCGTGCTTAGAGTCCAGCGGGAAGGCAACAGGTACCATTTTTAAAGTGCTTGATCCGACATGGAGTCAACCGGGTTAAAGGGCGACGCCAACCACTGTTCCAACCACCGGCTTATTGTGCAACCATTTGGGTGTGCTCTTTTGTATCCGCTGACTATTTGCCCCACAAACACGTTTGGAGGAACCGACAGCCCCAAAAATGGAAGTTGAAAAAGAAAGAATTGTTCAATTAGGTTCAAAATTAGGTTCAAAGTTATTTCAACAGCTCTACAACCTAAACTTGTGAATGATTTTCCTGGAGTGATAAGCATCTGCCGTAATTTTGAAAAGTAGAAATGGTTGATTGTGCAATCAATTGAACATTCATATATTGGCAGGGAAATCTAACCCTCATGAAGATGAATAGTATGGGAGTTTTAGTGTGGTGGCCATGGGTGGCACCAGCGGGTGTGGGGTGAGGGGAAATGGGGACCAGGCTCCCCTGTCAGGTAATTTTTCCCATTTTGTGTGTTCTCCTTTGCAAGGGACCCAAATGGTAGTCCCCCCCAGGAGTCAAGTTGGCACTGGTTACCCCCCTGCCTTGAATATCACTGTCACGGAGTCTAGAAGAGAAGCAGAGTTATCACCATGCTCATATCCACAAATCAATATGGCCCAGGATTCTTTGATGAGCATACTTGTTTCTGAACACCTCATAATCCAATCCAATTAAATCAATATTTTTTTGCTCAAACTGAAGTTGATTCATAATGGCGAAGCTATTAATATTGTCGTTTAACTGATGGCCTTTGTCAAATAGAGAGTGAAAGAGAGAGAACAGTTTCACAATTCAGGAGCCTCCCGCCATTACTCTCTCTCTTTACACAACCTTGCCCGGCGTATCACGTGGCATCGTCGCCGTACCTCCGTCGAGACGTTGTTTTTCGAGGCACCCACCCTATACCCAATGCATGCCAACCACCCGCCCACCCGGTGTGCCGTTACGCCCCGTGCCCGTTTCCAGTGAACCCCACGTAGCCAGAGAGCACCATCAATAAAGTTTTAAGTGACGATCACGATGGCCATTTTTGCTTTCACTTGTTTGCGAGATCGCTACATAATGGCTCCAGTCCTGTTTTCCCTGGTTTTGTCTCCTCCGCTAAAGGCTCCGCGAGCGTAGTCAGTCTGTCATTCCCAGGTTGGCTCACGACGCTGTCAGTACAAACAAAACCCAAACGCGTATTCCTCTTCCGCCATCGCTCCTCGCCTCGGGGACGGCGGACTCTGGAGGTTTTTTTTTCTTTTCTTCCGGGTGTTATTCTGAATATGGTTCAGTTAAATTTGGGAGAACACGATCACGTTAAGTTTCACCATTGGCAGGAGTCTTTTCTTGATGGAGTTTTAACGCATTTCTTGTCAGCTAACCTCAACAGTTTTGTAACCAATCGTTGGGGCTATTTTGAAAATTGAAAAAATGTTATGAAATATTGAACTTATCACATACTGTTTGAATGGTAACATTGGCAGAATGTACTGTTTTTCGGTGTAATCTCTATATTGGTAGCTTTATGCAGAACGACAACGAGTTTATGCAAAGGACAGAAATCTGCCCATGATTGATGATTTTTGCTTGGTCAAGCCTTTCTTCGAGTTATGACGAGAGCACATCATTTTCCGAAGTACCAAATTCACCTACAGTATGTACATAATTGGTCATGTTATCTGGGAAAACTTCTAGATATTTCAAGTGGAAACACTTCTAAATTTCTCTGCACACAGCCTTGCTCACATTGATCAAAATGTTAGTCCAAACCTGTTTAACCCTAATATTCCATGGATTGGTTGAAAATTTATGCACTTGAAAATGGAATGTCCCATCACCAAGAAAAGAAAGTGTGTGGCTCTTTTATGTTTCACTTGCTGAACTAGGAAAAATGACGATTTACCCCATTGGTAGTTCGGGTGAGAAATATTATACGTTTCCACCAAATTCAGGTAATGAATTGGATTGTATAGATTTTGCAGCCTCATTGTAGCTTTCAACAAAAAACATCGAGGTGAAATGAAGGGTAAGTGCCGGGGCAAGCTGGAGAGGGTTTATGCTCATTCATGCAAATTCATTTTATGCAAATTCTCATTGGTTTGTTGGCCGGTTCCCACTGGTAGTATAGCTTCTGACTGACTGTCTGGGGGAAAAACTGGGGATCCGGTGCCGATTTGCTGACGGCCACTTGTGACAGTCCAACGAGCCTTTCCTTCCCATTTACAGCGTGCATGGTCAATATCACAGAAATGATAAGGTTTCAAGGACCAACACCACTTCCCCAGTGACATGGCTTCCCCTGACAGGATCGATATGCTGGATATCGGTGTGATAAAGATCAAGGAAATTTCAGGGTAACATTTGGAGCTGGTACAGATATGTACTTCTGCACCTTCAGCCGCCTGCATGTTAGCATTAAGGGCCACAGTCTGGTGCAAATAAATGCTGGGCTGGGGTCTGAAATGCTTGTTTGAAATATATGAAGGAGGACAATTCCACCCACCATGGTCGCCATCCATCAAAGCTGCAGGGTCACATTCCCACCCACCCAGACCCCATACCCTCCATGCATATTGGGAGTATTAGTTTGTCTTGCAGTATTTTCTAATCACTGACTTTGAAGTCCTCATGTCATATGCAGTAATCTATCTCTCACCCCCTTCCCCCCTTAAAATAAACCCTTGAAGTAGAAAAAAAGGTAACGGAATTGTGGGCAGGAATTGACGCAAAAATCGATCGAAGACAAAGTATAACTCGGGTGGGTAGGGATCATGTAAAATTATCTGAGTGTCTACTGAGCGTCTAGAATTTTTATTGTATGGTTGAAAGTTGTGGTCAACACGTTCCGGAACAGGGGAATTGTTAAGTCGTTTACTTATATTCAATCAGCCTTGGAATGAGAATGTTGACAAAATGAATTTTATTCAGGAGATTCAATGTGACATGTTGATTTCGATGGCTTCGAATAATTTTGGCTGTGATGTCATGTGGATGGCCACTGTGGTGATGTGCTCCCTTCCCAATCATAATTTGACCCGAAAAGTATTTCTGCTTGAAAATTGCATTTTGAGCATCCTTATTTTTATAGGGGGGAGGTGTGAATATACAATACAAAAAAAAAAGAAAAATATGGCCATACAGAGCACCATATTGCCTTTGAGGACATTTCAACGTCAGAATTTTTCAACAGGGAAGGATCCCAGGGAGCCTCCCTCTTCTTCGACCCCTCCCCTTAGACCACTCATTCATATTCATCACCACATCAAGATCACCACCTCATATGTCAAACCTCCCCTAACAACAGCCAGGGACACCTGGTGCCACCCCTGACTCCCGATTATTCTGGAGGTTTTTTTTCTTTATTTGGCACGAGACCTACAGCAGTCTCTAAACTCCCCCACATCGGGACTCTATGCTACAATATTGTGAAATTCCTATAAGATGGAGCCGAAAGTGACCAAAAAAAAGTGTCTGAACACGCTATATTCAGCTTGCATGGATACTAGAGGCCAAGAATCCATCCAAAAAGATACAAAACCAACACTAAGAAATAGGCAAAATTACGATGTATACTAATGTGACATAGATGCTGCATCGACCCCGCTGGATTCCATTGAAGTTCTTATTTCATTGGGTAACAATTGTCTCAAGCATGAGCTTTTTTTTATTGTCTTTCCACAATAGCAGTCTATCCTGCCGTATGAATATTTTTCTCCATGAAATTGTAATTTTCATCATATTCATAGCGCATCCTGCATTGCATAGTAACAGAATCTATCCTATAAGCCTGCCCCACTGTATTCAAGCATAGACCTGCTCCAAAGTACTGTATTCTAGCCTAAGCCTGCCCCCTCAGGACTGTATTCTAGCCTAAACCTGCCCCTACAGTACTTTATTCTCGTCTGAGCCTGCCCCAACAGTACTTTATTCTAGCCTAGGCCTGCTCCACAGTCACGGCACTGTATTCTAGCCTAAGCCTGTCCCTCAGTACTGTACCATTGATAATGCTTTCCGACTCACAGCTCAACCACATGACTGCGAGTGCAGTCTTCGATTGCTGGAACGTAACCTTTGTGAACCACTGGCTAAAAGTTGAGAGGACCAAGGCGGTCACAGACCCCCTGACTCCCCCTCCCAATCCCCCTGTGACTGCGCCCTTGCATGCAAAATGTGTCATGCCTATGCTGGTTGTTATGTCCTTTCCAATATATACTATCTTGAATAATACCCCTATACTCATATGCTGTCCACTTCCAATTCCTTTCTTGGATAGTTTTTATGCTGTAATCACCTATCTACCTAGCTTTCTTAGCAAGTGCAACTGCAAGCCCCCCTCTCTGTCCAATAACCCCTTATGAGAAGTGGGGGCCAGGCAAGTTTGAACTTTAACTGGAAGACCAGCTCTGTTGTGTATCCGTGAGCAGGGTTTCGGGGAGCTGTGAAAAACTACATTTTCATGTTCGCACAAAATAGTGCCACGATGGTTCCACTATCATCAAGGTCACCTGGGGTGGGGGGGGGGAGGAAGAAAGGTTGGTTGGTCCAGGTACATGTAAGTACTGTGGGATTTCTTTAGCATGGGTTGCAAACATTGGAGAGCTTTTTACTTCATTTCACATTACACCATTTGGTCCTACAGGATCTTTGGGGTTTCCTCTGTCTAGTGCAAGTAAATAAAGTAAAGGACCTTTTTTTTTTGGGGGGTGGGATTGTTCTGTCTCCTGAGCCACTGATACTACTACTAGTTTTTATTTCAAAGTTATAGAGTAGTGAAAGTACGTTATCAATATAACAGGGGGAATCTGATTGGACGATGGGAAAACTGGCGGGAAGTTTCACTCCAAGCACATGCATAGATCGTTTTAATTTGGCTGTTCATCCAATGACCATGTGGCTTCCATGAAATTAGGGAAAACGTGCCCCAGCGACCCTGCACCGATGGTCACTGGTCACAGAGACGAGGTGATAGGCGCGTTCAAAGTTCCTACGAGACCAAGGACGGAAATATTTGTTTGGCTTTCTCTTTACAAGGAAACATATTGTGATTCTCACTAAGCGCGTGTTGTCATAACGGGAAAGGTTCAAGACAACGGTCTCATCTTGTTGTATATTCAACGTTCATGGTCATGTACAAATTTTTTTCCTACACAAAAGAAATAGAACATGCAATAGAACCCCACCCCCCAATTTTTAGATTCCTGCTGGCTACATTGCTCAGAACTTCAATCTCATTTTGCTCAGAGTATTTGATGACACCACAGAGTATTCACAAAGAAATAATATGATTCACCTTTATATCTCGCAGACAATTTAATATTCATATACATTTATGTCTTTTTCTCATTGAATTTGCAAAACAAGGGTGTGGTAGCCATGAACAGTGACTGCCTTCCTCTTGTAGGGGTGGCTGACTGAGAGGGGAGGGGAGAAAGGGGGAGGGGGTGGCTGACTGAGGGGGGGAGGAAGAAGGAGGTCCACTCACAGACATACAGAACAACATGTACATGTGTTAAATATGTCCTTAGAGTACCATATATCTTGACTCTTCATTTTGCATTACACAGTGGGAGCCAAACCCCCAGACCCAATACCAGCTGATCCGAATGCCCACTGAGGCCCGTCAGCTATTGAGAATCCCCTAGTGAATGTCACAGCGGGATCCCATGTAGTACAAAGTCATGTGAAACTTGTACTTCTGAAAATCCTGTTACGAACGACAGAAGTGTTATCGTGGAGAATGGAAACTGTAACTATAGGTCCAAACCCTATTTCAATAAATACGCTGGGCCTACAGTAGGGTGTGTAGAGTTATTTAAGGCCTTCAAAGTTTTGGTCCATCTGCAGAGAATCGAGGAGAATCCCATTTGGATGGCTTGCTAGATAAAGCGTATGACGTCACACTAGACAACCCGGGAGGTTATGTCATGTATACATGGTTTCAGGTTTTTGTTGAATGAGTCAACATTTTGCAAAAGTTTTGTTGTCTCTCTCTCACCAAAGTAACCATCACCACCTACCAACCCACTACAGCAATCCTCCTCCCATGAGACTAAAATGCTTTTTGAAATGAAATAATGTTTGAAATTTCCCCCATGATATAATACATTTCTCCAAAACAAATTGAACAACTAGACAAGGGCAAAACCGGCTAGGACCTCCAAAATTGGGGTGTGGGGCTTTGGTATATCCTCTGGTCACCTAAATATGTTTATTATGTAATGTTTATTGTAATATTGTTCACCATAGTGGAAAAATCGTCTGAAAAACGAACAACAATGACAATACTGAAGACAAAATCGAAAAGCTTATTTTCTTACATGACCACTGGACTGTTACATGACCACTAGACTATTGGATTCGTTGGTCATTTACCACTGCGCTAACTATAATTTAACTTCTTATAATTACGTTAATACGTTAATTGAGATAAACATATAATTTTTATTGTGTCAAGAGTCATAGGGATACACTGTCAGTTTGGCGTTGCAAGAACAGCAGCAACATTATTTTTTTTTGCAACTCCCCGACGGAAATTAAACACCCTACCAGCTCAAAACTTCACAGATTCCCTTCCCCCCCCCCCCCCTCATCACGAATTGACACAATTACATTGATAGAACCTGGGATGAATCAGTTTTGTTTCGGAGAGTGGTGACAGCTTGAAAATTGGCCGTGATGATAGAGCTATCGGAAGCATTTTGTCTATCCCCCTAACTGTTCAGTGGTGAACATGCGTACTCATGTCGGTGAACAGGCCTCATGATGGTGTGTGAGTCCAACGCCAGCTTTGCATGACTTCTCAACAGGTATGTGATGGGCTCAAGCTTGATATGGAGTGACTATAGTAATTAGGTGATCCCTTCAGCTTTTTGGGTGAGTCACCCCCGGTCAAAGAGTTCAAAGTCAAATTAACCTGGTGCTCATACTGCCATGGTTCTTGGGTTCCGGGTCACTTGATTAAGACAACTCACTGCAGTCGTCATCACCTGTGCACCATATGCCTAAGTCATATTTCCTAGCACCTAATCTGGCGGAAAACAAAAGTGGCCACTGGCAACCCCGCTTGACCAACCCTTCAATTATATTTCCGCCACCAGATCAAGCATCTGTTCCAAGTTATACAAAATTGAATTTTTATATGATGTACATATTGATCCAACCATGCTGTTGCTATTATCTCATGTCAACCACCGTTCAATACTATTCTAATTTCCTATTGTCTCCGTTCTTTCTTTCTCCCGACGCAGGAGACAAGTTCCGCCTAGTCCTATGTACGACCCTCCGTGAGGATGGTATCGCCGACGACGGACACTTCAACCCCCTTGACGAGAGTGCGATGACCCGCGCCAACAGCTTCGAGTATGTCATGTACGGGAAGGTCTACCGGATCGAAGGTGACGAGACGGCGACAGAGTCTGCCTCAAAACTGTGAGTCAAAATGTTCCTCACTGCTTGATTTTAACATCACTGGGGCAATAGGCCGTGAAGCGAATCATGTCGCTTCATGTTTGGAATTAAGGTTGCTTGCCTTAGTGCCTCAAGTCAGCAAAACGGCATAATCTTTTTTCGTTGGATCCTGTGACTCATCCAAGAAACAGTCATGCCACACTGTAGCAACTTTCTCGTCATCTGTCAACGGTGAGTTCAGGCAGCCAGTCGTGGGTTTCCCGAGTGCATCGCTCGACTGCTATTAAACACAAGTAATGCAGCTTCACACGTGGAGCTATTAGTCCACCTTGACTCCTGGCTATCAGGTTACCTTACACCACTCGAAATGAGTCACGCCCGCTGAGCGTCTTCTCTCTCCTCTCCCTGATGCTAGAAAATGGAACGACTCCCTTCGCATAAATTTCTGAATTGGGAGTGATCCACTATTAGCTAACACATTTTCCTGATTGAATTCAAGTCTTTTGAAATCAAGGCATTGGCGAGAAGGTGTGCTTTTATTATTTCAATCGACCTCCAGGCTGGTCAGATTACAATAGTGTCCGTCCAAAACTAACTTCAAGTCACAACGTCAATTATATAGCTGTACCAACCCCCACCCCTTCCCTACTCTATGTACCCCTAACCTGGTAGCCATGCAATAATCAGTCCATATTTATATATCCAAACACTGTTACAGGAATACAAGGGCTTCCTCCTCCTTGGACAAACTTTTTCGCTTAGTAGGCAGGCATGCAGCTCTCAAGACTCCAGACAGGAAGATACAACTGTATGCCTTATTTGCAAGAATTGCAGTGTTATCAATGTAGAGATTTCTTTCTTTCTTCGATGTATGTATGTCAATTTTCTATGTATTTGTAAAGGGTGTACAACAGTCTGTAATAAACAAGTTATCCATCTTTCTTTGACCTTGCTTCTCAGTGTAATTATTGTGTTCTGTTGACATTTTCCATATTAATTGGCAGGAAGGGTGCGACCTATGACCTATGGCTGGAAAATGATTCTTAGGGCAAAGGTTTTTTTCACAATTTGAACATGACACTGTTCTGGTAGAATTTTTAGTGACAGCGATCAGCAAAAGTTTTTGGAGTATTAGTGCCAGGCATGAGCGTCACCACCCCCTCAAAAGTGGGGAGAATATGGCCACATTTCCAAAATTTTACTGTGTGGAAATGTTGGTAAAGGTGGGGTGTAACGTGGGACGTCATTGTTAAAAGTGGGGTGGAGGACATGTCCCCCCGTCCCCCACCTGTTGACGCCATTAGTGCCAGGTAAATAAAAGCCAGTGAGAAATCAGCAATATATGGAAACCTATCTAACAAATGAGTGAGTTATCCTGGTCTGCAACGCCTCGTATATATTTAGTGCCATCCCCGCTGATACATTTGTAGGAACTTCACATCAAACAGTTTTGGGTCTTTATCAATATTCAATGCCCTTGTAGTTTATTCTGAATGCAGTCCGATAATTCGCACTTCATACATGTGAGGTTTAGTCAAGACTGGCACATGTGTGACTGTACACTGTATATGTGATGAATATTGGATTACTGTTCAGCTTACTATGTAGAATACTGTGGATTAAACCTACTTCAGTAGGGCAATTATTTTTGCCCGTGTCTGTTATTAAGTGTAATATTAAACTTCCTACCCAATTGCATGTAACCACCAGGGTGCCTTGTCGAGAGGCATTTCAGCAATGGCACCTATTGTCAGCAACTCAGCATTGTGATAAGAGGACGTTTATTTGAAATGGTACCGTAATATCTGTCTGTCAGTTCTCTAACTAAATGTGAGAGATAAATAATATTTATGTAAATTTGTCCAAGCATTTATTCTTATGGGCTCAGTTCACCTGTAACACAATGGACCAATATTTATTTATTCTTCTTAGGTACTAGACTGGTTTCATTTTGGATGGGGTTTTTTTGGGGGGGAAGGGGGTTTTAAGCCAGTCACTTCTCTCGGCAAGCATTTTTGTAAAATTGCCTGCGCTGGTCTCTCCGCAGTGTGCGGGAGGGAGGTTGGGGAGGGGAGGTCATGTGGTCATGAGAAGTTGTAGAAACAGGATAATTATATCCTTATCAGTTCCGTGAGGAAAGTGAATGGAATTTGACCTACACTTGCCTTATTCATATTCCTAAGTCCTATGGTGACGTTTCCCCCACCGCCTAGATAGATCCCTATCTTGTCAGGACTGTCTCATCCAACTGTGTTATTGTTCTTTCAGCATTCAGAAATATGAGGAAAAATGCAGAACAAGATAGGCAACTGTAAAAAAACTGCACTAAATCAACTCCTTAGCAACTATCACTGATCATATTTATACGGGTTTGCCACTTTTCTATCGTTCCTGCTGGGGAAATAATTACTTGCTAGTCTCTAAAAAATAATTTCCCTGATACTTCAATTTTTATCACTAATAGTGTTGAAACACTCTGACATCTAGCCTCATATCCTATGGTAAAAATAATGATGATATACCGATTTATATTTTGGAAATGCCATAAACTGATGATACACGATAGCACATACAAAAAGTGTGACTAGACCCTTCCTCCAATATTTGCCTGAGTGGGGTGAGGAAATCAGCTAAAATAATTCAGGTGTGTGACAAATTTTAATACAAACACCCCCCCTACTCCCTTTTCCCTAACACATGCACCCCACCCGATATAGTGCTAACATAATCCCCTCAATCCCCTCCACCATTACCCCCCCCCGTACAGCCCAAACAATGTGTCCAGAGTGATGACTTTGTGAAGGTGTGAGTCCACGTAGGCTTTACTGCAGGTCTTAGGATTTGGGTTGGAATTATAGTAAGAATGTGACAACATTCAATCCTTGTTTTTTAAGCTGTCAGACCCGGCACCCTCCAATCCATATCCTCCACTCCATCAATTTTTTCGATGCCTCACTCCATTCTCCTCTCTCGCTTCTCTTGGCCCCCCTCCTCACCCCCCACACTCTCCCCCCCAACCCTTTCCTTCCCATTCTTCCACTGCCACTTCTAGGTCCCCAACCCCTGAGCCCCCGCCGCAAACAAGAAGTAAACGTTGAGAGGAAAGCCTGCGGACAGACAGTCCAATATTGATGTGCAGCTAATAATCTCTTACCATATCTGGACCAACAGTTTATCTCAAAATGTACAATTTGGTTAATTTAGTTCCTGGTCGGTGATGATCAGGCCATCGTATATCAAACTGCAGCAATTGGGAAGGGGGGTGGGGGCTTATTCTGTCACTTGCCCTGTACCACTGATATTACATGCATCTCGTTTGCTGATAGCTATCATAGCCTAACCCTGTTGATCTGATTCCAAGCATAGCGAGCTGGGCAGGAAAAGGCCAGTTATGGGGAGAGTGCCCTCGGGTCACAGCTTGCATTTCCAGTTCATATGCAGGAATTTACCATGCAGATCCAAATAACACTATAAATACATGGCTTTATTTCACTTAGGTCAGTTTTTATTTATTTTACATTAATTAGGACATTTATTTATTTTACCATTAATCCCCGCTGTAGGTGCTGACGTGGGAGGACCTATCAAGAATTGGGGGTAATGAGCCTTCCCATGGGAGTGAGAAGGGGGGGGGGGGATAGAGGTGTTCGGATCTGGGTTACACTGCCTTGTGCAGTTTCTGGGTTATAACCACATGCTTTGATCGGGAGGGCCAAAGGAGGAGGGGGAATTGGGTTATTACTCTGGATGTGTTGGAAGTGTTTATTATCCATAAATGAGCTAAAAGGTTAGGGAGTGTGTGCGTCATAAGAAACTTCCCTGGGTTCAACATTGCGATCAGTAGAGTCTAGCTGACTCCCTGATAGTAATTGAAACGGTCCTGTGTTCACCTGTGTGCCTCCACCCAGCCCCCTTCCCTGGTCTCCGTATTACTATTACAGGTAGAAAGTACTTGGCCCCCACTCTTGCACTGCCCACCAAATGCAGGAAATGGAGAGGCTGCTTTCCGAAGGGGGCCTCATGTAAATAGGATTTCCTCGTGTCATTTGTGAGTTGCTGAGCTCAAGTGAGAACTAATCTTGGTTGTAACGACGGACATAAGATTGTCGTATGTTATGAATGGTGTTTAGAAAGTAGAGTCTTTGATAGGGGCCACGGTAGGAGTCATTAGCACTAATAGCAGATCTGTTTAGGAGTATCATTTTACTCCTCTACCACACACTCACAAACCCTACTCCCTACCCCTCCCACCTCCCACCTTCCCCCTCCCCCCCTCTAAGGAGACAACTGGGTTCCGGAAAGTCAGGACTTGAAAAGTTGCTGTAACGGGCATGTGGAAAAAAGTCATGGAATTTGATTGGTCAAAGATAGACACAGGAAAATGATTGGCTAAGGTGGCTTCCCAGAGCTGTCCGGACTGGAAATGAGGAAAGTTTTCGTCATGGAACTGAAGGTCTCATGAAAAAATCATGGAAGAATCAGGATTGTATTCTCGTGGAAATGCTGGGAACACGGTCGAATGTAAATATGTGATGAATAAATTGATAGTCGGAAGAAGTTTAATAGATAAGAAGTAGGGACAATTTGTATTGAATTAATCAGCCTGGAGATTGGGGAAACAACTGTCATCAGGAAAATCCCCCCCCCCCTTTATGACTCAACATGACCCTCTCTGACCCATTGACATTCATGATGAAAACAATATTTCACTTACTCAACTTACCCCGTACGATATTAGCCACCAAAATTAAATAGTTTAGAACACAGGATAAAGAAATTACTCATGGCACTGGGTTTTTGTTTTTTTTTTGGGGGCCCAAAATCTCGGGGCCCTTCAGCAAAGGCAAAGCATTTCAATTTAAGGGGGGAAAAAGGCACAGGACAGGGAAGATGGCAATCAATCATGCCCTGTGATAACCAAAGAAGATATACCAGAGCACACACCCCCCCCCCATCACCAAAGCCTACCCCCCCCCCCAACCAAGACTGGTCATCCCAACACATTTTTCAGTTCACAATGTCTTGTGCGAATTAGTTCACACCCGGTTCCCTCTTGCATCTCATGACAGGTATATATAGAATTATCTTGGGATATTCTAAACTCCCCTCCCCCCCCCCCTCCTTCGCCCACCTACTCCACCACCTACTCCAAATAACACACATTGCATGTCAGTAGCAGCATTTTGGGTTCCAACTGACGTCCTAAAACTTTGTCGATCAGAAAAATTAAATTTATTCGAATATATAAATAAATAACCATCACAAAATATATAGAGCACACTCAGCTAGACAGGCCTCCAAGGACTTTGCCACATTAACCTCTTCAAAAGTAAAAAAGAAAGTTGAGTAAGCTTAGTGACCCCTTTAGAGAGAAAAAAAAAACCTGACCACAGGCCTCTTGTTCCACTCCCCCCCCCCCCACCTATGGGCAGTAATTTTGGCCATTATCCTGATGGTTTTCTAGAAAAGCAACAATAATTTCTAACATCCTGAAATTTTCCCAGGGGGGAGGAGTAAGAGGAAGGCTAAATGACCTTTTAGGGCAGAAGAATTTCCAGTTACAAGGAAGGTTTCCATCACTGGGTAAATGGGGCACTGTATCTCTTGCAGATTTGATCTTATCTTGCTTACCCAGCCCTCCCTTCCTTGGATCTAATTGGGTGAGGTTATCAGTAAGTCCCCCAATAAATGGCCACAGCTTCCCCCTCTTGATAGATAAACCACGTATTGAGGATCCTAATCCACTTCCACAGAATAAACTAACTTTTCAGCTAGTCTATCTATCTATATATCTATCTATTAATAATCTACCTAGCCAGCATAGTAAGTCAGGGCACCCACGAGGTTTATGCTTGTTCAGAGTGGATTGGTATTCCCAAATAGGAAGGGGTGCAGGCCAGGATAGCCATTGCTATACGATGTCCTATCAGTAACACCATGCACCACGCCTGACAGCAGCAGTTAACGGGGGGCCCCGCCCCCCGTCGTGTGGGTCAGACGAGCCGCTATTGGTTGAGCAGCCAATCACGGGACAGGAAACAGGAGTCAAAGGTTCGCAACAACTTCAGGCCTGTGGGTATTCGGCAGCTAGATGCGCTGTGACCTTGTAATAGGGAAGCATTAGACTGCAGGTGGGCAGATAGGCGTGCACTTTGTGCGGTCGAAAACCGCTATAAAAGATCAACGCTGATTGCCTATAGCCTCCAAGTAGTTCCTCGCGGTGTGCATGCTAGGACTATACAGCGAGCAGAGAGGCGCGTTGCTGTTCCATACTGATGTCTCATCGACAGAGGGCCATTTCTGACTTGGAGAAGGAAAGGCAGCATTTGGTCAAGGTGTGCGCGAGTGTGGACTTAAACTGAATTGTCATGCTATGGTAAAAAATCTTGTTCAGTTGGAATTTTTACAGTCGCAGATCTATATAGAGTGGGGTGCCGTCAGGACAGTGGCTTTAGGACATTGTGTGATCACTATCGACATTTTAATAAACAGTGGCGGGATATTGACCTTCCAAAAAGCGCACAATTCTTTAGAAATGGAAAATGCTATTTGGTTATGCCCTAATGTTGCACAAGAAATCCGGACTGGTCTCATCGGCTTCGGTACCGTAGGATTTTCGAAAGGACAGTCGTCGATGCAGGCTCCAGCCATATAATTGTATCTGTTTAGCAGATACGGACTTCTCTTGTCATGTGACCTTTTGCCGACTGAGGACAGAGGCGCCCATCCTGTGTAGGAGGCGTCTTGCTTAGTTATGGACAAGCCACCGCTAGTGGGATCTGTAAATAGGCAGTGTGGCAAACTTTTTTGCCTAAACTAAAACCTGGTTGATGCAACTAAAAACAGTACACAGACTGAAAGTTAAATATTGCTTTTATATTACGTTTCCTTCTTCAAAATTTAGGGCTGTGCTTGTGGAAATATGGATATATTGGCAAGATAACAAAAGTTATTTTCAGACAGCAGCAATTATTTACCATGAGAGCAGGTTGGATCCAACTGTTCATTTAGTGTTAGTTTAGTGTATAAGTGTTCCTGGTTATACAGTCTGCCTATTTCCTAAAAGAGAGCTGGGTTTGGGGCCAGAGGAAAAGCGGGAATTTCTTCTGGCTACACCTGTCGTGGTTTGAATTCTCAGGTTGATTCTGTTGCGATCTCTCATTGTTGTGACGAGGAATGGCAATTGTTGCCTATGGTGAGTAAGGTATAAACGCTTTCTCCCTTCTCCTCTTTTCTGCACGGGAAGGATTCTTTGCTCCAATGAATATTTAGGCATCAAGTTTGACACTCACTTCTTTGGACCTGTGTTTGGCTCTGATATGTTGTATGTCATTGAGAGCTTTCACATGCTACCTTAGTGTGCTTGTTACGTGATCTCCCCCTAATTGGATGCCCCCTCATTGATTCGTACTAAAGTACCACTTGCACCTAAAAAATACTCCAAACTGAGTTAAACAAAATCCTTTACATTGGGCCTGTAAAAAACAACTTTTAGAAGAGTTTCTGTCCCCCAAACTCAGGGAAGATGGCTGAAGACTTGTGTGACATTTGGGTCAATAGATCCAAAGGCTGCCAGAGTGAAAAACAAAGGTATGCTTAAGGGAGGTAGAGATGGGTACGTGCCCTGAGAGTATACTCAAATATATGGTCATTCTGTTGTTTCGAATTGGGGCAAGCTCCAACCACAAAATGGTCATCCATGTCTGCGAGCTTCGATGGCGTCTGCAAAGTTTGAGATCTTCAACGCTAACAGAGATACTGCGGTGGTCACTATAGCTCCAGTCTAACCATAACATACCGTTTACATCCTCCCCCCACCCACTTCATTAGTTGCATAACTGAGTAAAAAAAAAAGTTACCTATTCAATAGCAAGTTCTATTCAAGATTATCCTAGGTACCGTCATCATCATCCAATAAGTGAAGGGTTCCTCGCCATCCGTTCACTTTTTCCCTCCGTTTAATAAATGCTGCAAGATCAAATCAATCAAAAAATCAGACATGTTCGAGACAGACGAAAACACTAACCTTGTTATGAAAATATGCATTACATATCTAGGAAGCGTATGAGGGCTTCTGTTTTGTTGAACACAGAATACCTCCTCAGTTTAAAAGATTTCGATTCCTGAAAACACATGCATATTAGCTGGACTAAAAGGAAAGTTGAAGGGTGGCAGCAGTAAATTTTTGTTGTCTATATAAATTGAGAATTTGCAGAAAAATTTTAGAAGGCAATTTGTGAGGGAATGGAAGTTGTGTGAAAGATACTTACCATATCTCATTGAAGCTATATCTAACACAATGTATGTTGACAATTTTGCCAATTGCACGGATTGGAGATAATGTGCAGAATTGTTATCATATGTAATAATCAATATCAGGAAACGAAAAATCAGCTTTTGTTATTAACAACATTGCTGGTTCTCCTAGAGTGGAGGTGTAAAAGGCTAAAATTTTCACACAAAGAGATAAAAAAGGTAGACCCATCAACTTTTTTTTTCGGGCTAGAGAAGCAATAGCAGCAGCCGCATAAAACTATTGGAGCCTTGTGCAACCCGCACAGCGTCTTTTTGTGGTAGAATGTCGTGAGCGTGTTCGGCGAGGCGGTGCGTATTATACTGTCTGGTGGATGACCCATGTGATCAGTTTTCCGCATTCAAGATTAGCATCCGGGAAGCAAATTCATCTGGTGTAGGGCTATATAGCACCAATGGTTATTGGATCGGATGATCGAGTACTGCATGCCTGCTGGCCTAGGCGGATGATGTCAGTGAGTGTGTATGGCAGCATTCTGTACAGTGAGCCTCTGGTGCTAGTATAGCCTCGTGGTTAGGGCCTAAAAAGACATATCTGTGTGCTGTGGCTTCCCACCCGCTGGTAGGGAAGGCCTAACGCTCTCTCGCGTTCATGTGGTTGGATCGGAGCCAGAAGTCTTTGTGCGTTGTGGAGCGTGTTGATGAGATCATTCTATACGTTTCACTGGGGAGGTACCCACCACTCATAGCAGGATGATCGCCTTGTGGAAGGCCAGTAGTTCCAGGTGAGTGTTAATTTCCTTCAATATCAATTCGGTGGCCTAGTAACTCAAAATTCAGAAATTTTCGGCATGTTCGCCAACTTTCTGGATTTGTGGAAGTGTCTTTCGGAATTATAGTAACATTTATTGGCTCTTCATAAATTTTTGATCCTGCGATGATGGTGTCAGACTGTGAAGCGGGGAATTCTGGAGTCTTTGCTGTTACATAGTTGATCGTCTATTCAAACTTATCCATGGAAACTTTTTCGATACCCGGTGGTGGTCAGTAGCATTTAGTGACCAGCCCAACATTTCCAGCAATAAAATGGGAAGTATAATCTTTAAATTTCTAGTTCCATAAGCTCTCTTCGTGTTTGAATGATTGCAAGTTCGAGTGAAGCGTTTGTAATAGCTGTATGGGTTATCTTATTCGTGTTAAGGTGTTGGGGTGGGAAGGAGTGGAGGGTAGGGGGGGGGGGGGGTGTGAAATATCTATCGTGGCTAGTTTCCTGAATCTCTGTGTGGATATATTTTGAAGGCTGCATGACTGTATTAAGGGGTATATTTGACCATTAAATTTTTTGTTCCAACGTACCCACCGCCGTCGTGGTTATCTGCCCTAAGGAAATACCACCTCTGGATGGACCAGAAGATATATTCAGTTTTATCGAAATAACGTGAATACATTGCTGGCTATTCAGCGGGAGTGGGAACTCATACTTGGAGGCAAACGGAGTCGAGGACTCAGGAGCTCTAACCATAGTAAGTATCAAGTAAAAGGGAACATGATGTTGAAGATTGATAGAGGACAAAAGGTCATCTAAACCAGTAAGGTCATATGCAGGATAGTTGAGAGACTCGTAAATTTATGACTGAAAGCTGGGAAAACTAGAAGTAATAGAGTAGGGAATCACTGATGTTTTTGGGGTGTCAATAAGGTGAGTGTATACAGGCCGGTTTGTTAAAATGTACAGTTCTATGACAAAAGTTAGTATGGGTGATTTTTTTTTTTTCCACCCGGATAAGGGGGAGGGAAATGGGTATAGAAATATTCACTGTTCCGAAAGAAAAGAAGCTTTCAGTATACTCCAATGTACTTTGATGAGCCTCCTCAGATAGAAATATTAGTTATTTATATTTTCAGTATTTTAATGATTTGCCATATGTTAACGAGTGTGTTTGAAGCAAATACAGAGACTATATTTGTCTGTAAAAACAGTACGGTTCTGAAAAACGATTGAGTTTTGTCTTATTCTAATCTGATCAGTTCCAGAGAGCTTGGTGAGACCAATGATAAACATGACAAAAAGGTGAAGAAAGAAGAAAGAAACTATTTTACCACAAGTTGTCCCATGGTAGACTAGTGACTACTAGACTAGACTCGGCTGGGGAGTCAATCTTCAGATTCATGAATGGTGTCGAATCTCTTTCGTATCTGTCACGTCCTCGTGTATACTCTTAACTTGAAAAAATATTACAATGTTCGATGCATTCACCACGCTCTTTGAGAACATATTCATACATTGTATTATGATAGGCCGTTAATGATTGCATTGATCTGATGATATTTTAAGGTGTTCAAAGGTCGTTAGGTACACAAACACAGACAGGCCTGCAGAAACATCTTGGGCAAATCTCTCATCTGTGAGGACTTAAAGTTCCATTCAGCCGTTTGTTATATCCTCCTTCCAGCAAATGAAGTACCCAAAATTTGGGGATGATTCCCATTTCTTCAAGAATAGAAATTATTTGGTGATGAAAATTATGATGGAAGGTATGGTCCGCTGGGTGTGGGAGTGATCAAATGATGGTGCATTTCAACATCATCGATGCTTTTTCTCGAAAAGAAAGGCTGAATGGAACTTACACCTATCCTGGCTACACAGTCAGGGACTCCGGCACTGTCTACGGTGGCAGTGGGTGTCATGGCCGGTTAACAAGTGCTGGGTCATGTTCCTTTGCTTCCAGTTGCAGAGCTTCGTATACTACTGTTTTTTTTGGTTTGTTTTATGGTATACTGCCAAGCAGAGGATCAATCCTATTCAAGGACAGAGGTGCGGACCTGGATACTGTACCAAATTGTCAGCTGCGAATTCTTCACCAGGTACCCGGAATAATAACGGCAAGCCTCTTGGCGGTAACTTGATGGTGGGGTGGGGGTTCATTCACACGCAGACGGCAATTGCAAATTGCCAACCCTCGTTTCCTGCGCCAATCCCTTGTGATGAGCCTCCAGCGAGGAAGGCGGACAGGTAACATTTTTAAAGTCTTGGGTATGATCCGGGACGGGATCGCGAACCCCGGTCTCCAGGGTGGAAAAGACAACGCTCTACCAAATTTGTACCAACCACTCGGTATGGTGGTACCTCTGTCATCAGGCATCGCTACTGTGGGCCAGTATGGGCGGCAACGGTACCAAAGCTATAAAAATTATCGACTCACACGCCACCAATAGCCCAGTCACACATACGAGACGATAACGCCATAAACTGCGGGCGATAGATGTCTAAGGAACTTAACAATAAGGAGAATGATATCGCCTCCAAAGCATCACTGCATGTCAGGGATGTTGGGGTGGGAAGGGAGTGGTAGGGGGGGGGGGGGGGGGGGTGGGGGGGGCTTGTGAAAGGGGGTGTGAAAATAATCGTTGGCTAGTTTCTCCTGATCTCTGTGGGTATATATTTTCTGAATGGCTGAGGACTGTATTAAGGGTATATTTGCACAATCAATTTTTCAACGTACCCACCAGCCGTCTGTGGTTATCTGGCCTAAGAGGTAAATACAACCCTTGGAGGGACCAGAAGATTAATATCCGTTCTATCGATAATCGTGAATACATCGCTGGTCTTTCAGCGGGAGTGGACACTCATCCTTGGAGGAGGCCAAAGGAGTCGAGGACTTCAAGGGGCTCTACCACTCGTAAGTATCAAGTAAAAAGGGAAACATGAGTGTTGAAGATTGGATAGAGACAAAGGTAATCTAACCAGGGTGGTAAGGTTCTTATGCAGAGAGTTTGAGACGACTCTTAAAATTTTTTTTATGACCTGAAAGCTGGGAAAACTAGAAGTAATAGAGTTATTGAATCACATGTTTGTGTGGGTCCTCCAATAAGTGTAATTTTATCAGGCCGCGGTGTGTTAAAATGTACAGTTACTGACAATTTAGTCTGGGTGATTTTTTTTTTTCCACCAGGATAAGGGGGAGGGAAATAGGGTTATAGGATAGAATATTCACTGATTCCGAAGAAAAGACTTTCAGTAACTCCAATGTACTTTGTGAGGCCGCCTATCGCTAGAAATATTATTGATTTATATTTATTCATGTTAATGATTTGCCACATATGTTATACGAGTTCGAAGCAAATACAGAGAATAATTTGTTCTTCTCAAAAACAGTCCGTTCTTAAAACTGATTTGAGTTTGTCTTATTCTAATCTGATTCAGGTTACAGAGAGCTGGTGAGACCACTGATAAAAAAACATGACACAAAAAGGTGAAGAGAAAGAAAATATTTACCAGCCAAGTTGTACACTGGTAGACTAGCTTTACTAGAAATAGCTCCAGGCTGGGATGTTCAATTCTCATCTTCATGAATGGTCGATGTAGAGTCCTCTTTCGTATTGTCAACGTCCTCTTTATACTTTAACTGGAAAAAATCGTTACAATGTCGATTGGACCCAAATTCACCAAGCTCTGTGAGAACATATTCATAAAATTTTTGTTGAAGGCCAGTTAATGATTTGCATTAGGAATATGCTGATAATTTTCAGGTGTAAAGGTCGTTAGGTACACAAACACAGACGGCACTCCAGAACAATCTTTGGCAAAAACTCCTCTTCATCATGTGAGGGACTTTAAAGTTCCATTCAGCCTTGTTCATTCCTCCTTTCAGCCAATGAAGCTACCCAAAATTTGTGGACTGATCACAATTTTTCCTTAAGAATAGAAAAATTATTTGAGTGATAAATTCTGACTGGAGGTCTCCCTTGTAGTTGAGTTATCAAATGTGGTGTTCATTTTCAACATCATCGATGCTTATTTCGTTCGTGAAATTTCAAAGGCTGAATGGAACTTTACACAACCTGCTAACACAGTCAGTGACTCCGGCACCGTTGTCTCCGGTGGCAGTGGAGGTGTTCATGGCGGTTAACAAGTGCATTGTCATGTTCCTTTGCTTCAGTTCTGCGAGAGCTTCAGTAAACTCTGTATTTTTTTTTTTTTTAGGTATACTTCAAGCATAGGATCCAATCCTATTCAATCAAGGCCACAAGGGTGCATACTTGGATACTGCAAACCACAATTGTCGCTGCGATTCTTCACAGGTATCACGGAATAAAATGGCACTGCCTCTTTGGCGAGTACCTGACTGTGGGTGGGGGTTATCACACGCAGACGGCAACTTGCAAATTGCCCAATTCACGCCCACCCCTCGTTCCTGCTCCAAATCCCTTGTGCTGAGGACGTCCAGCGAGAAGGCGACAGGTTCCATTTTTTAAATCTTTGGTAATGAACGCAACCGTGAATCGAACGCCGCCCGTCTCCCTGTTTAAAGCCAATCTCTCTATAAAAACTCTAAGAATACGCAAACCGCGCTATCCAATTTGTACAAAACCACTCGGTATGTGGTAACCAAACCCACTCCGGCATTCAGAGCATCTGCTCTACTCCGTTCATTCATGGGGTCACACGGTACCAATAGCTATACAAGTTCCTCACGACCCAACCCCAAGCACCAGTCACACATAGAGACGATAACGATAAACTGGCGGGCCGATAGATTGTCTAATGAACTTCAACCAATCAGGAGAATGCCTATTCAGCTCCCAGCATCACTGCAATGTCTGCTGGCCCCTCTTTTATCGCTATAAGTGTGACCGATCCAATTTCATTGGTGTATCCGTTAGAGTTGCCCAGGGATCCAGGGAGTTGGTCACGCGTGTTGGTCCATCATTCCAAAGACTTCAAAGGGCGTCGCTCATTAGCACCAGAGAAATTGGAGACAACCCATTTCTCGATAACTTTGTTGAATTAGCAGTGTGGCAGCTTTTTTCGGATCTTTGGGTCAGTGAGAGAGACGGAGATCAGTAACTTAGTGAGCGACAATAGCTGATTGTCTTTTTCGGGTCCTTGGTTCATTTGATGGTCAGAGATCGTTAACCATGAGCGAGAATTTCTGCCATGGTACAACATGCTGCCTTTGTGCATTTCAGTAGCCAAACCCCCTGAACCTCACTCTGATCTCATTCGTCCTGGAATGAGCAGTTTGCTAGAGTCTATAGTCCACAAGATCCCTGCCCCATTATTTTTTTTCACATGGTTTTATTGCTAGTCAGAGGTCATATGAGACATATATAAATAGAGGGGTAAAATGGATCTGTTGACAGCTTTGCTACTAAGCCAACTGAAAGATAGGACCAGTAATTTCAGCACCTTCAGGACTCTGCAAAGATGAAGTAATCAATCAATCATATCAAAGAGGAAGGAAATCTGGAACCGATTGGTTGGAATCCTCCTTTATCGACATTCGCAAGCAAAATAAAAGAGAGAATGGATATAAATTTTGTATATCGCGCAAAAAAACATATCACAAGATTATAGTTGACAGCACAATAGACAGTAGGACAAACCAGCATTTCCCTCTTTGTTCCTTCGACATAGAAGGTTAATTATCCCTGGAGAAGTGATTAGTTTTGCGAAAGGATCATAATGAAACAATTGCATAAGTTGTCCATAATTCCTGTGAAAAAAGGTCAAAAAGCAATGTCAAGATTCTCAAACATCACCAGACATTAGAACACATGGGGAATTATTCTGGTTGTATTATTAGCACTTACGTCATGATTACTGCACAATGAGATTCCCTGGGATATACGAAGGGATTCCAACTCCCGCTTAGAATGTTACTAAAAACTTGCATCGGGAATGTCGTATATAAGGACAGTTGGACAAGGATTGAGTTGCCTTCCTCTGTATAATCAGTCTTCATTACATGACCATCATGGGAAACTCTTCAAAGAGGGGAGGAGCAATGGAGATTAAAGGTGCTTGCCCAATGGCACATTGGAAAAACTTTATATATAGGATTCAACTTTCTGATTAACAGCCTAACGCTATACAACCCAGCAGATATGCAAATAGGCATGCTGCAGCTCACCTCTCTGAAATAGTGGATGACGCACATCTACTCTAAAGCTCGATAATAAATCGTAATTCTAGACAGAAATCTAGATGTGAGCAGGCCCGATTCTCCGAGCACTTTACAACCATCTTTTCTCCTCCATATTCTACCCAAAGCGGATCTTATTGTGGTCCTTACAACTGAGGACAGTCTGTGCAACCTTTCTCCTCCATCAACATGCTAAATGTGGGGTATCGGGAGCGGGGATGGGTGTGAGTTATTGGCATGTACGACATTCACAGTAGGCAGCACGTTCCTCACCATTGTGGGGGGACCATTGACCCCACCTGACCCCCAGCTATGACCATGTCAAAAACAAAGTCAAAAGGGGAGAAGTCTCAAGTATGGGGTACCTTCCCCCTCCCCCAGGATTGCTGCCCATGGAAGATTAATCATCAGACTAGAATCTAAACAAAAGACCTACAGAGGCCCCTATTAAGAGGTCCAAAAGATGAGAGGGGGTCGCTTCTCCTTTGCAAAAATATTGAGTGCCAAAGTAGTTAGGGGTACCTTGATGGAACCGGTGAATATGTTTGTAGCTTTATTTAGAGGTCACTCTCAAAAATACCACAAAAAACTAGGGACCATGCCCACAATAGCCCCTAGGATCTGGCCCTTTCATTATTCAAGATTGATCCCAGTTCCGGACATGCAGTTTGTGCCATCAATTTTTATACATCCTTGGACGTGTTGCTACGTTGCACCTGAATATAGAAACAGGAGTTGAGTAGCCTGTGGCCACTATGACACTCACAGCAAATCATGTGTCTAACAGGGGAGGACGCTATGGTATCGGATTCCAGCACTGTGTGCAAAAAGGACCTTCTGGTATGGCCACGGTGCCATGAATTTGAAGTTAATCCAAACAGATACTTGACGAAATGAGTAGGCCTATACAAAGTTGTGAGTGGCCAAAGGAGGGTGACATGCACCAACTCGGGGTTACGTTTCATTCTGGTAGGTGTTAGTCTTGGAGATTGTTTTTCAAAATTTTCGAACGGCAGGCACCCCTACGACCTTCGACCCAAATAGCATGATCTTCTCGACCATGTGCCGGTGTGAACAAGCTTGTTACCAACTGCCATGCTCTGAATATTGTCCAGCAAGCAAGCGGATAAATCCATGAGGACAATATGGCATTTCTAGCTGTTGATATTCGTATCAGATTGCAGATTAGTCCACGGTGGACATTATGACATCGACACTGACACTGACACCAGAGTGACAGGGGAATCCTGAGATGGGAGAGGAAAGCTGGTTTTCGTGTACCAGGAGATAGGAGTCATAAATTCACGGAATACTGGAAAAGGATTTTATCAGGTAATTTTCTTGGTGGAGAGAAGCAACACTCCTGTGGCTGCAGGACCACAACTGGAAAAGAGGCTATGGATGTTGCAAAGACAAGACGTAATAACCCATGCAAACAGCTATCATTCAAGGGAGACTTTCCCTTCATTTGGTTGGTTTGCATGACTTTTCTTTTTGATATTCCATGGGGCAATTTTGAAGCATGCAAAAAACTGAATCTGATCAAATTTGTGACTCTGTTCCTGGTAGGTTGAGAAAACTCACAGACTCGAGTGAATAAAACTGAGGGAGTCTAGGGAAGGACAGGATGACCCTGCATCTTTGAGCTTAAAAAAAATGTCATACCTGGAAAATGTTGGGGCCCCCCATTGACCATGTTGTTGATGGGTTGCGGAGCCAAGATTAATCGGCTTGTCTATCAATTTCTCAGTTTTCATTGACCTTATCAATTACAAGCCATTCTAGGATTGTTCAGGTGTGGGGTTAGTTTCCATGACACGAGGACAAATTAGATATTAGGTTTCCTTACTCGAGACCTCACGTCTTCGTGTATGACTGATTCAGTAGAGGTCTCTGTACAGTGGCCGATGCCGCCGTGGTTGGTGAATTCGGGGACGCCTGATTAATAATAGTTGGCAATTCATTAATTACGAGCAAGAAGCGTTATTCCTAAACCCATCAATCTATAGTGACAGAGGGGGGGTACTAAGTCACTGATGTGGCCACGCCAAATTGAAAAGCCGTCTGGGAATACGGCTGGAAATTTAAATTTGTGGGTGATATGGACATATGAAGGTATGCAAAGTCATAGAGTGATGTTCTGATGGCGGGGAAGATTACGGAAAATGTTGGTAAGGTCTGATATCCCAAACATAATTTTTTTCCAAGAAGAAATTGGTACAAATATTTACAAGAAATAAAAAAAAGTGAGAAACAAATTAGAAATGACATTTTGATTAATCAAAAATGCTGTTGCTGGTCAAGAGGAGGGTGAGGGTCTTGTACCAGGGCCTGAAATGCTGCCCCCACCCCTATACCGTACAACATCCTAGGATCGCACCTGGTGAGCTGTGGGTTATGAATGATGCTCAAAATCCTATCAAACAAATCGTGTATTAGTTGCACGGTCCCATGTGATCAGGTTTACACTGCAGTAACTTGATCAGATCAGAGGGGGGGGGGGGGAAGGGGAGGGGAAAGAGGGGCAGACAGGGCATTTTGAAAGTCACCAAATAAAACAACCCCCCACCACCATTTGGGAAAAAACAAAAATCGGGCATATTGTTTTGTTTTTTTAAACATGTTTGGTGGCTGATCAGAATAGTGGTGGTGCATTAACATGGCTATGGTTAGAGTCAAGGGTTTATAAAGGCTGGGTTTTTGCGAAAACTGAAGAGGTATAGAAAAAAAGGTCCAGTAATGAGCATTTGGAAATTCAGAAGAGCGCCTGATGTAAAGTTGGCGGGGTTGGAGATTACCTTGGGAGGGGAGGGGGGTTGGAGGGAGGGCTGGGAGACGTCAGGAAGAGGGGAAATTTTGCTAGCATTACAAGGTTGCAACAACTTGGGCAGTCCACAAGTAATGCCTTTTGCCCACATAAACTGTTCTCTTCACTGCTTTGAAGCCATCTACTTTCCAACTGGTAATTACATGCCCCCCATGTAATACCACATGGGGTTTGGCAAACTGCCAAAAGGTCAAAGGAAATAACCTTACAACAATCAGCCTCCTTGAAGGATGGATTCTCATTACATTACTCGGGGAAAGGTGGCTTTCGATAACCTGAAGAAAGCCTGATTAATAATGATACCTGGCCACTTTAATAGCCCATATGGCGAGTATGCATATGTTATTTGTTAGGGTCTGGAGTGGCAGCGCCGCTGTTTATGCCAAGCAAGCATAGTCCATTGACTCATTAGAGTCACAGGCTGCTTATGATGATGTGAGCTGGCAGTAATATAAGAAAGCTACCGTACACATTTCCCGAAGTGATGCCAAATTGTTATTAAGACATGTCCAATGGTATATAGTCACTGGGAGAGCCCTCAATTTGTTGACCCCTGCCATGCCCAAAAAGCGACCCATACAATTGTGAACAGAAACGGATAAATAATAAGTGTGATTCTCAGTTAAGTACTGCGTGACGTTAGTTTGGCAATTCTTCCTCATTTTTGCATCCAACAACCAACTGATCACATTTTCTATACCTTTTTGCACCAACAGGAAGGAGGGAATCCTCCCTCCCCCCCCAAAACACCCCCCCCACTCAGGTCCTGACCTTGAAATCCACCCCACGGCACCCCTGCTCAAAACAGCATTTCTTCTGTGCCAAAAAATCTCCTTATGCATTTGTCAGTTACTGACAACACCCTGAATACCCGAGCCTTTAGTCAGTGTGGTCCTGTCCTAATCAGAAGTACTCACCTGTGTGCTCCTCACTAATGATCAGTCAAAAAGCTGACTTCAGATCGTCATTTCACGCGGAAAATACTGGTAAGAAAAACAGGCGGCTGGGCCTCTATAGGTCCTTTCATGGATCTCAGTGAGACTGAAGAGTGCGTCAATTACAGCATGACCCCCTCTCGATGATGACGCACCCTGTCTGGGGTATAGAGAAGGGCAGGCTTGCATCACAGGCTGATACAGCAACTCTCCCACGGTGCATGGTTAAAAGCTTGTTGTTTCCAGGTGCATTAGGTATTCTAATTGTATAGTTGTCAATGGCAGCAGTATAGCTGTGTGACTGTGCAGACCTTCCAGTACTGTGCAGACCTTTGCACTCACCATCAGTATAAGCCCATACTGCAAGCTAGGTTTTCACCGCCCCTCTCCTAATTTGGCATGCACCCCTGTTTCGTTTCCTGGAAGACTTCCGTCCAGGAAACAGCTGTGCGTGCCCAGATAACCAATTGGGGCCCCTGTCTGACCCCTGGCATTTTACCAATGCTCTGTAACAATTTTTTCGCCATTCAGATCCAGGAATTTTTTTTCCAACCCTGTTGAGATAGTTGAGAACTGTAGCATAACTGGTATAAACAAGATTTTTCCTGCACATCACCATCTTCCTATTTCTCTTAGCTGTTAGATTTTTCATGTTATTGTACGTGAAGTATCGGAGTTCGGGGAGATGTTGCAGAGTTTTTGTGTTAGAATTAGTATCAATATCAAGAAGAATTTCCATGAAAAAAACTTGGTAGGAATTGGGATTATTTTTATTTTCTTTATGTATTCT
The DNA here is from genome assembly GCA_026419785.1 of Sclerodactyla briareus. Taxonomy (NCBI): domain Eukaryota; kingdom Metazoa; phylum Echinodermata; class Holothuroidea; order Dendrochirotida; family Sclerodactylidae; genus Sclerodactyla; species Sclerodactyla briareus. Next base: position 136,043 of record JAODTK010005806.1, on the reverse strand, counting down.
TCTGAGCAGAGGATCAACCATTAGACCTGGATACTGCACCTATTGTCATCTGCGACCTCCTCACCAGTACACGGAATAAGGCAACGCCTCTTTGGTGGTACCTTAATGTGGGGGTGGGGGGTAAAAATCACACCCTCTTGTTGGGAGTCCAAAACAGTCGAGAGCAACAGGTTGGCGAGAGCAAAGGACATTAGTAAGGTTTGCGCCCTGCAAATGGCACAGTCGATTATTCACGGGGGACTGCTCCCAGACCATATCGCCTCTGCTGTGAATGCTGCTCTAGGTGTAATGAACCGTGATAATAACTATATAGCAGCAGGAAAAAGACTTCCCAAAACTCTCCATTCAATCTAGAGGGAAAAAAACAGGGAAATGGAGGGAGTCCCTCGAATCACAAGAAAGTTCATGAGGAAAGGTTGACTGCTTGGGCCTTAACGGCAGGTGGTCCATAGCGTGCAGCAAATCGATGATTATTCAAAGCAAGAGATATAGGAAAAACCATCATTAATCTGGCCAGGAACTTTTCATGAGGTCAAAGTCAGGGTTTTTTCTTCTTTTTTTGTGTTGCTAGAAGCTGTAGAGCATTTTGCTGCCAACTTGACAAAGGGAAAGGCTTGTTTTTCCGTGGGGCGAGGAATATTTTAAACGATTGCTCTGTTCTGGTTGTTGAACTATTGTCAAGGCTAGGCGTGTCTTTAGAGGCACATGTGGGATTTGCCATTTGGGGTATTATGCTCTCCATCAAATTTACTCCCACAAACTACTTAACACGAATTGTGACATGTAGATATCGCTACTGATAAGGTCAAAATATCAGGTTTTCACCGGAAGATGTCAAATAATACTATACAGCAGACTCTGGAACTTGAGCATACTGCCGCTGTGAACAACTGAGGGCGCTCTCCAAGAAGCCCGGACTCGCGATTATGTGTCATCCCTCGGCAGTGTGGTAAGCTGGTTGTCAGTTTTCGTAACCAACCGGCTTTCTACATAGCCAGGGGAGGGCGGCTGTTCATCATCTTGGAGGATGGGGCTACCTGGCATTCATACGGAAGAGGAGAAAGGACCCTTCATTTACATCAAGCTCGCTATTCTATCGATGACTGAGAGTCTTGCTTTTAAAGAAAATTATGCAATGGTTGATCATTTATTAATGGAAATGAGATCACATGTATGTAACCCGCCAGACAGATTAAGGCAATACTCTTCACTCCTGGATGCTCATATCATTTTCTCTCGAGGGGGTAGTAGAAACTGCACCTTTTTCTGGGTACCGAAAAGAATCAGTGGAGCGCTTCGAGCATGTGGAAAAAGTGCTATATAAGCACTTGATATATCTATACCAAGCTGTCAAGTTTGCTCAATCCTTATATGCTTGTGGCAGGTCGTGGGCATATCAGCGCCTATATACACAACATTTTGACCGGCCTCTAACAGCTATCAACATTATTCACGTGGTTATCTTTTGTGTGATTCAACATGTAGTGAGTATAAAGGCAGTGAGCATCTGTGTGTATCCACCCTCTTCATGTTGCTTATCTGACTTGTAATATTGCCCCCGCCCCAGCCGGAAGGAAGTCGGGCGGGGGTCACAAGAAACATTGCAAAATAGTTCACAGAGTGCTCTTTTCGGCAATATTCATGTTAAAATTTGGCAGCGAGAGCAACATGCCATATTGCTGGCATGTGCATGTTTTATTTGTCATGATTACAAGCAGCCTGAAGTGCTTTATATAGCCATAGGCAATGTTTGAAAATCTCAGCTAAAGGTTTCTTTCCCAGTCACAGAGAGCCATGTGTGTATATGACCGCCAAATGTATCATCATAGATGTGCTGAGAATGAATAAGGGCGTCTTAGTGCCAAATTCTTCCTCATAGAGTCATGTCTGCTCTATGACAGTTGGACCAATTTAGGTTAGTTTTTTTTTTTTTTTTCCGAAGGTTTAGTCCTCTCGCAATCAATGTAAAAAAGTGGCTCAGTCTTTAATTCTGATCAAAATATTTTTGGGGAAGATCATTAGGTTTATTGAAGATCATTAGGACTAATTGGCATTTTCATGCGTCCTTGTGTGATAGTTGAGGATCTTTCAGGAGCCCTGAAGGATTGTAAGAACATGAGAAACAATTTTGGAACCTAATCGGAACCTCAACAGAAATTGAGGCTGGCTTTCCCCATCAGCCTATGCAAGAACCGTACACGCTCCATACAAAATGTTCAAAACTGCAGAATGTTCTGACGTGGCCGTTTTCTTCCCTCTCCTTCTCAGGTCGGCGTACGTCTCTTACGGAGGGCTCCTGATGCGACTCTGCAGGGCGACGCCAACAATCTGCACGGGGTCGAACAGGACATGCACATCTACCTACTGATGAAGAAGCTGCATTCTGAGGCAGCGCCGTGTTCCGGATACCATCGTCTCTGCCCGAGAGTGGATTCCAAATGGTGTCGAATGAAGAGGGGACAGAGGGGACAGAGACTACTCTTGACTTTGTTTTAGACAAGTTCACCTCATGGGATTTCCAACTTACTGGTAGAGGCTCGGTTCTGAGGAACGACCGTGTGGTGCAGGGTCACCTCCTAGTGGCCATTCGTCCCATGCCACCCCTCTTGTCAAAATTCTGGACGACCACAAATTCAGTATCTGTGATTTTTTTATAAGGGAAAGGTCTCATTCTGAAAGACCTCATGGAAAATGACACCCCCTGAAGAAGTGCATCCATCCTTGCCAGGATGGGGTAGTAATTGACAAGCAAAACCTCTGAGGAACTCGGAGGCTCCTTAGTACCCTTCTGGACTTTCCACTTCCTTATAGATGGTGATGGTAGTCTAGCGAACAGAATTTTAGGAAGGCAGCGGAAGATGTTCCATGATTTACTTATCTTGTCTTTATTATATTTGTGACAAATTTCCAACCAGGGTCAGACCCAATGATTCCACATCCTCACAATTCAAGGAATCCTACGCAAATCTGAACTTGCCTGAACTAGTCAGTCCATCAGTGGTTGCACTGGGAATGTCCGTTCGTTACGTCTATGTCTAATTGTTACGGCAGAGTTAAGTCCTGTGGATATGAGGGTCCAGTCCATTGCCCCCCCCCCCCCAGAAAAATACCACTAAAAAATATCACTACTACTAAGGATAACAGATGTAAGCTAGACTATGGGAGCCTCACTTTTGCAAAAAAAATTCTCAAAGACGTGATGACGATCACAGTGTCCTGGAGTGCCCCCCCTAAAATCACTGTGCCCCCCATCTCAGGAGTCTGGGGTGCCCCTGTAAGCGTCCCCAGTCAATTCCCTTGAGACGATTCCCACAGAAAAAATGGTTGACAGAGTACCAGTGGTCTCGGCTGGGATTTGATGACAGCTTGGTTTTCAATCAATCAACTTATGCAACCTTTAAATAAGGTTTGGGTAATTTAATAACTGCTGTTGAAATTGTTACATTCAGTAACATCACACTCCGTTTCTTCTGTCCTCTCGACCTGACGGGATTTCTTATGAGAACCATCAATTCAAAATTGGAGAACTATGGAAGCACGGGGAGTGGGGGGGGGGGGGGGGGAGTGGAGGCTTGTGTTGTCCGAACAGAAGAGCAGGCTGCTCTGCTTCTATGCTCCTCATTGTACTCTGGGGAGGTGGGATGCTTATGGCAGGGTCTGATACACTTGTCAATCGATATTACATGACGCACCCCAATACCCTGGGCATGGTCAGTAAAATGTGGGTCATTGTCACATTCAAAGTAACTCACATGTGCGTCACTCCCCTGAAAGTTCAGTCACGAAACTGCCTCTGGGGTGTGTCATTTCACTCCAGCTATGTCAAAATTAATACGAAAAGCTGACCCAGTAGTGGGTCATTTTCGAGGAATGTAAGTCATCTAAGTGACTGAGGGGTGAGTCAACATACAGGAATTTGCATTATGAGCTACCTTAAAAATGACTTGCCCTCTATGGGAGTATAGGGGTTTTGCGTCATCCAATTGACAAGTGCATAGGACAAAAACTGTGGGCAGGGTTGACTGTCCAAAAGACCATTAAAACGGATCTTCACTAGCCTGAGGGCGTTAGTGCCATTTAAAGGTAAAAGTAAGTGAGTTTTTCCCACTGCAATGTAGGCTATACTGGCAATTTTAGTAAATATATGTGGACGCAATTCAATTTGGGCAAAGTTGTTTCCCCCCCCGTCCAGAAAAAAATAAAAAATAGTGTTATTTTATGCTCATTCATTGGAAGTCGGATGTTACCTGACCGAACTTATACATTATTCCATCTGTGTATATTGTGTGGTCGACAACTGATAGGGGTCACAACAATATTGGTCTTCAGTTTAAGGGATGATAATGTGTATTCTATTGTAAAATTTTTCAGTAAAATATATCGTGAAGAGTGAACTGGTTTATGCTTCTTATCTGTGGTTGGATTTTTTACTTTCTGGAGGGGCCCAATCTTACTACAGCCATACGAGGGCTGTTGTAATATCGGGGTCCGTTGGGGCGGGTACCGAGTGAAGCCCTGGTTACACACATAACGATAAGACTGGAGGGGTCATGATTATGAACATCCCCCCGATTAGCGAAACAGTTTCATCCTTTGGATTTATCAGGTAGATTCTCAAAGATTGACCGGCACTATTGAGTTTGTGTCTGCACGGTATTTTTGGGTCGTTCCTGTGTACTGGGCCTGCTTGCTTTGGCGTTCAATGCGATTTTGCTCAATGTGTGTGTCTCACATGCTTTCACTGGTGGCCCAAAACATACTTCTGATCGATCTGATGTCTGTTGTACTGCTCATTGCATAGGCGACATTATGTCACCTCGGTGAGGGCACTCACAAAAATCGCAAACCGAGTGCCCTCAATTTGCAGTCCTAACTAACATTGTTGGATATCATCATAGTAATCCAGAAGGGCGAGAGGCGTGTAGGCGAGCACTATTGGTGGGTTATGTACATTCCAGAGGCTGTCACAGTCACTCAAGCATGAAGTGTTGTCTGCTGCCTGGTTAGTCCATCACTGGTTGTGCGCAACAGTAACTATGCAAAAACAGACAGCTGATCTATATATGTATGTATGGTTCAATTATTTGCCCTAAAAGGTTGATGACGGAAGTTCATGCACGTCACCTCCATGAGGCAAAAGTTGTCCCAGAGAGAATTTGCTCTTCTGCTGATTACGTGTCTGTGTCATGGCGGATCTATGCCGCTGTTTATGATCAACAACACCCTGGGAGTAAAAATCAAAATTGTCCTTGGTGGTTGGGACTCTGGTCCCAAAGACCCTCGTAGAAACTGCGGTCACTAGCGGCAGTGGGTTTGGGATCTTATTGCAACTGCACTGTTCTGCATAAGTTGCTAGGGTTGGAGCAGCCGCTCGGGACCTATTCTGCATAATGTACCATGGCGCACTAGGCAAAATAGAATGAAGCCCGCCCTCAATTTAATTCAGCATAATAGGGGATGTAGCTTCAGTCCAGGTGCTTAAAGATCCATTTCAGCCTTCATTCCATGTCGTCCTTCCAGCCACGAAGCTATCCATACTGTAGTAAATCTATTGTATTGACTGAAATAAAAACTATAATTGAAACAAATCTGAAACGATAGTATTAGGTTAAAATTTGTAATTTTGTAGAATCTGTGGTGAAACATACGTTTGTTGCTGCTGGCAAGCTTTTTTGAAATTTGCGGACTGATTTTCTTCATTGACTGAGGTTCTTCTTGTAGATGAGGTATTTAACGATGGCATTTATTTTCAATATCATTGATGCTCATTTTCTCGAATATTTCAAAGGCTAAATGGAACTTCAATAATCCTCATCCTCATATTGAAATTTGTTGGTGCTGTGGCGTTCCTTATATGTAGCCATGTTGAGAGATACCCGATATGAACCATGAGAAACTCTAGTGTAATTTAACAGCCATGTCCCTAGTCTGCACCTGGGAGAGGCAATATTGTCAAAGTGAAGAAGTTTGCCATGTTATCGTTAGTTAGTGTCTTTTTCAATCCGTGTAGCAGCCCATCCCTTTCTAGGATCTCTTTATAGTCTCCTCGGTTTGCAATTAGACACCGCAAGTGGAGACTTCTGGCTGCTTGCTAATCCTTCCTGTCGATTGGGCAAGTGGACATTCTTGAGGATTCTCAAACGCATACTGTAGAAACTCTCTCTGGATGTCCTCCAAGAATTATCCAGAAAAGTTGGCCCACGGAGAGCGAAAAGGATGGGCCCACGATTCTCAGTCCCATCTGTGAATGCTCATTGACATACTTGCTGTCCCAAAACTCTGTGAGCCTTACAGATTCTCTATGAAACAGAATTGAACTTGTTCAAACTTTGAGAGCAGAATCCGCTAGGCTTGTAACCAGTTGAGGCTGTTTGCTAAAGCTCTTGCAGTCATTGTGTCGCACCTTGTGGAGAATGTGAGTCCGCCCAGAGAATTGGGGGGAGGGGAGGGGGGGGAGAGTCTGAAGCAGTCACAAGAAACTTTGCGTATGTGGGAGAAACATTTTGTAGGGAGGACAACCAGCAAAATCAGACAGTGCGAGCACAACCAAATGGGTGTAGCTATACTCTTCAGAGAAAACTGTTTTCGGAGACTTGGGTTGCCACTGCTCACTTCCAGAATGTTCTCTTTGCGTATGAAGAGGAACGTCTTTGAGGCTTGTGTTAGTCTGTTAGAAGTGTAGTACTCTATGGTAGTGAGACTTGGGCAGTTAAGAAGATTTGATTAGACTCGAGAGAAATGATATGAGGATGGTTGGATGGATTTGTGGAGTGACTTTAAAGGATAGAAAATCTTCAATTGAGTTAAGAGATCGCTTGGGTCTGGATAAATATTTGTGACTGTGTCCCAAGTCATAGACTAAGATGGTTTGGTCATGCTGAAAGGATGGAGGATGTAACTGGGTTAAGAGGTCAGGAGAGATCACGGTTACTGGTAGTTGTAGGAGAGGTAGGCCTTGGAGGACTGGGACAAAGATTGAGGTGCTAGCATGACTTCTGACGTAAAACAGTTTATGATGATGATGATCTTTAAGACTCTTTATTAAATGTCCATGGGATGTGTCATTAAGTATCAGTCATCACTTACCTAACCATAGAGTGATGGACAAAGATAAAGACCGTTGTTAACAGGCATGGTTGCAGACAATAACATGTTAACTGAGGGCCATGATGAGAGGGTAGAAATGCTCATCGCTCTCAAGAAAATGCCCTCATGATCCACCCTCACACAGGGTTCCCAGGGTCATGGAAAACCTGGAAAAGTCCAGGCCTGGATATTGGATAAGTTTTGAAATTTAGTTGAGTCATAAAAATTTTCATGAAGTGATGTTGTCACTTTCTCACACTGTTTGCTGCTGTTGCTTGGCTCCTTTTTCAGGTGCTCAGTTGAAAATTCTATGCGAGAGGTCAGAGAGGAGGTCATGGAAATCCTTCATTAAAGTCTTGTTAAAGTCATGGAAATCGATTGTCCAGAATCTGCAGGAACCCTGCTCACAGGCAGGAGAGGACACAATGTAGTGCTTGAAAGCCAGTTCCATCATGATAACATTTTCCAATCCTTCATGAGGTCAGAGGAATCTGTACAGTCATGGCAGTATGTATATACATGGACGTGTGTGTGTGACACCGGGCTCATACATATAATAACTTGATCAGGTCCGAGTTGATAAGCTCAACTGTGTGGGTGTCCCCATACTGAGTATCATGATCCCTATTGTGTGGTCAGGAGGCTCATATTCATCTGGAGGTCAACCACAGGTTTATGTACTGAAACCCTTGTGGATACTACTCCAGAATGCCTGGTCCAATCAAACTAAAATCTGGTGTGATAGCTTGTAATCATGCACAAGTTCAGCATGATCAGACCAAGCTGTGATTTGGTGTGTATCTTTCTTACAAGACCCAATTGTTTTGTTAAGATGGTGTCATTCTCTGTGAGAGGGAAACTCATAATTCATACTGTTGCCCATAATGAGCTGGTACCATTTATAGTAAATTTGACACTGAATCACAAGAAAAGTATCAAAGCGCTTTACAACAACTAAAAATGCAAGATAAGAGTGATGATAAAACACCAGCAGTTAAGAGGTTAAACTACAGAAATCATACATAGCAAACACAATACAAAAAAACCTAGACAATAAACATGCAAGGCAAGTGTGTGACAACCTGGCTCGTACATATAATAACTTGATCAGGTCTGAGTTGATAATTGTTGATTTCACATTTGTTTCCTTGTGTATGAACATAGGTTATCAGAAATGACTCAAGTAATCACTAAGGCTTCTCGCTCTCTGGTTCATATTATTGTCCTTTAATCATAATCGTCAGAGTCATGAATGTACCTGTGGCGCTTCCCCACCCCCTCCTTTTCATGTCTATATAGTAAACCAGGTTTTCTTTCCCCATGTATCGATGTTTAGTTGCAGCATTATTGTTGGCTCGGTGATTAGATCCTCTTTCTAATTCAGTCTCCCTTTTCCAGGAATAGTACAGGGTCCCGGGACCAAGTAAACTAAATTTGAAACTACACGTCCGGATGAGGCCGGTCTCAATTGGTGCAATCGTGGCCTGGCTAGGATAAGCACTCTGCTTCTTTCCTGTATTTCATATCAATTTTTGAGTATAGACAATAATGAGGGTACCATTACGATATAGGATATTGGCTTTGCTATGTGATGACTGTGATCACATTGACGGGCGCTAGCTTGAGCTAGATGCTCCTAAGCAGAAAACTTCTCTGTCTTGGCAGGAACAATTAAATCTGGTGTTACAGGTCCTCACAGGACACTGTAATCTTCAGAAACACCGTAAAACCATGGGTCGAGCAAGGACATCAACTTGCCCGAAATGTGGGAATGAAGAGGAAACCCTGACCACTACATAGGCAGGTGTTCCTTTTATCGGGCTATTCGAAACGAATGTCTGAAAGTCACAACTACCACGATCCGAAATGTGGTAGAGCTATCTAATATAAATCAACTGCTTTCGTACTTGGTGCAGACAGGAAGTCTCACAGAGTAATGATGTCTTGTAAGAGCTTGTAGCTCCGAAGGTGTCATTTGCAATGGGCCCATTTTGTGGCCTGAGCAATTTGCCAGATATGGTTGAATGTCTGACACCACCTCCCCCTAATAATAATAGATGCTCCATCTCCATTAACTTTCACTACCCAGGAGCTAACTGAGGACCTGTGAAGAAGTACAACTGTATTAGCACTGGATATTAATACAGGTGGTTGGTCATATAGAGAACAGTAGATCAGTGGTTGCAGTATAAGACATCAGATCAGCTCAGTCAGTTGAGTCTCCTTCCACAGAAGAAGTTATGATCAATCTGAAACAATTATTACAATCAAGAGTAAGATCTAGCACAACTTTTTGTGCAGAATGAGCCCTTCACTGCAGACCACGAGGATGTGGATTTGAATACCCCAAAAGATTAAACAGTTATTGGGCTAGATAATAAATAACTAGTCTTATATAGCGCCAACTCCAACAAAAGAGTTGTTTGATGCGCTTTACGGATGCTGGGAGTGCAGTGGAAACATTAGGACTGGGAAAAAAGGAAGTATCCAGACAACGTCTGAAAAGATCGATAGTGTCAAGAGACCTCAAATCAACAGGAAAGCTGTTTCCATAAGCGGGGACATAGTTAATAAAGCTACTAGTCCACCATATGTTTTTGTTCGAGACCCGAACAGGTCTGTGTTGACTCTGGTGTGTAGCGAATTATGTAAATAGGATGGAGTACCAGTTTTGATAGCACAAAATGCAATGATGAGAACCTTATAGTCGATACGCTGAGGATTAGCCAACTAGGTGGCTCTTCAGAAGTAGGGGTAAACATGTTGTGTAAATTTCGTAACCTGCAAAATACACGGGCAGCTGTGTTTTGAACTCTTCTGTAGCCAAGATAATTGGTTAGATGCTTCCTGTCCATTGCCTTTCCCTACCCAGGAGCTGATTGGGGACCTGTATTGTCAGAGTGTGTACTGGCTCCAATGATCAGAGCAATGCTGTGAAGTGCTCTGATCACCTGGAAAAAGAGTGCCAGCCAATGATGGTAGCAACACTGTTTCTCTCTGGAGAGGTACCACTCTTAGGTCAGGGGTCTCTTTGGCGACTGAAGCTCCCCCCCCCCCCATCATAAAAATCTGCTCATGGCTGATAGAGGGACAGGTGGTTGGTCCGATGGACAGACAGACAGATATTCAGATCACCAACTATGTGGGTTTGGAAGAATAAAAGTTGGATTCATTCTCCAAGCATGAAAACCTTTTATATTCAGCTCCTCAATAAGGATTAAGAATAGAGAACCAATGGTTCAGTATTAAACTGGACAAATATTCAATATGTAATGAACTGTTATGATGTGTTAATATTGGGCTGTTGTGCAACTTCCTCTGCACTGTTTGGGGAGCTCAAGGTCACTGTCCACACAGATTGGGAGCGTATTTGACATGGAACAGTCTGCACTTCATATCTCTTTTTGGCCTATAATGATATCTGGTAAAAGGGGATTAAAAATTATTCTTCAGATACAAATTAGGCACTGCCAAAGGAAGATTCTAATATAATTTCCAAAATTTCTGTAAGCAACTTCAATGGGCGGGAAGAAACTGTTTTACAATTTCACATATAATAGCTCGCGGGACCCTCAATGACCTTTGAACTTAAATTCCTGGACACCCCACATGTGTAACACTAGTTGATGATTATACTGACTAAATCCATGGCAATCCAGTAAATTCTGTAGCAGAAGTATATAGCACATAAGACTTAGGTCAACTTCTTCGCATAAATGCCCATTACGCCCCTCCAATGACCGTTGACCTGAAATTCCCGAACGGCCCATACGTGCCACTAGTTATTGATGACACTGAGCGACTCCATTATGGAAATCCAACTTTATTTGTAGAATAGTACTTTTAACAGTTTTCATACAATGGCCCAGTGGTCAAGCTCCATCGAAGCATGAGTATGCAAGGGCCAAAACATGCATTTGCATATTATCATCTACATTTGAACAAATTGCTGCTACCCCTCCTCTGATGATCTTTCATTCACTTGGGGACCGCTAGGAATGAACGACTTCCTGACTAATACGGTCATGGCAATCATTGGTATCCAACCTTGATCTGCATGAGTAATGGCATATTTGTTGTCCACATAATGGCCCATTGTGCCACCCCTTTGAATGCCATAACGACCCTTGACCTTCAGGTGGTCTTTGATGACCCATCATTCAATAACATTGTGACCAAGCAAGACTTCAGTAGACAAAAGAAATCCATCAAAGCCCGGAACACAACAAGAAATTTCCGCCGACTGGATTAGAGAGATTAGGATGACATAATCATACAATAGGAAGTGGTATGGTTTAATTCTCTGTATATGATTGGTCTTATTGAGTGATATTTTCAGATTAGCAAAGGAGCCCCAGAACAGCGATCTGATTAAAATAGACATGACGCCTTTTTTTTCCGAAAAAAAAAAAATATCGTTTCCTCACATGCTGAAGAGGGGGGGGGAGGACCAGAGTTCCCCCATACCCCATGTAGGAGAGTGAAAAAATGTGCATGTCAGACTAACCGGCCACTCATCTAAGTAAAGTTCTTCTGCAGATAGAGATTTAAGCCTATGCCAGTTGGGTCAGCGAGATTATGGGAGTGTATTGAAAAACCTTAGGTTGCTGGCAGATCTATCTCATACCTGTAGTTTTGTTCAGAAACAAAAGCTCTATCACTCATTCCATCTGAGTATACAGCTATAATGTGGGCTGGAAAACTAATTACGACTGTTTTTAGAAACGGAAAAGGAAGCAATTGGGAGGATTGGTTTTCACACCAGGACGGGATGCAGTGTTGCATCTTTCCTACTAGAAATTCAGGATCCCACTTCCTTAAGGGCCCCTCGATCTCTTACCCCGAAACCGCTACGTCTAACCCATAGCCTGTAACAACGCATAAGATCTGATGCCTTGCAATGTTAAACTCTACTCTTCCAAGTTGACTAAATGCTCAGAGCGCTTCACAGATAGTACCTGCTGATCAGCAGTGGACTTGTCACAATCGCACTCTACAGTACGAACCTTTGCTTGTTCACGAATCCACACAAAACCCATTACTTTTGTACATCACTTCATCATGTCCCCAGGGGGACATTTGCACCGGACTTCCACATATATCACTCGCTACTCTTCACAAGTCACCGCCACAAGTCCCCACTTCATGCATGGGGGTAGTATGAAACACATCCAGGGACCCATTTAGTTCACACAGGTGCTCTAGCAAACTGGGCTATCGCCCCACAAACCCCCCCCCCCTATAGACCCCCCCCCCCCATAAACGAAAGCGTCCGCCCCCGAGAAAGGAACAAATCCCTGGGAATATAGTTCTAAAACTCCAATACCATGTCGCCACTCACACATATATTCAAAAGGATAGCATGTGATATGACACTGTTAGACCTGAGGGGGCTGAGCTCAACTACAGCTTACTCGCTTATTAGTTGCAGCACATGAATATCGTTAGGAATACAAGTACCGATCAATCGGGAGCTTATAAATAAAATAACAATGTTTCTTGTTTTTTTCCAGTTCTGACCAGTGTCCAGTTTCCAGACCACACATCTCAATATTGAGTAGAGAGCCTTGGCCAGTCAGCCTTATTCATGTGATTGATACATGTAAATGTGCAGAGGAAGTACTGATTCAAGCCTCCCTGTAATACATATTATCACCAAGTACCAGCACAAATACAAAAGGATTTGATAAATCGTTTTTCCAAAATTGATTATGGATTACCTTGAGGGCACAGCCTAGGGCGAAGAATGGTAGAGTGTATAGTGCCACTTACAAACAAAATATCCGGTTCGATATCCAGAGGCACCGGACGATTTTCCTGGGTAACATGCAGATGGCGAGGTCCTTTAGTATTCACTTCAGGTTAAGAATTGTGAATGCAGTGGATTTTCTGGGGTTCTGGGGTTTGTTACGGGATATTTGCAATAATCAGCTTTCAGCTTTCGCAGCTTTTGGAGTTCACTGATAGTTCTTTCCAGGGGGCACGTAGAACGGGAGCAGTTTGGATTGGTTACACCATTGCCTCGATATAATCTGACCACTAGTCGAGAAGAGAAGGCGAGGCGTCGCCTCTAACAAAACGCCCGGTGCTCATCCACAATTATTATGGCCAGGGTTCCTTCATGAGCCTCAATTGGCTTCCTGAACCTTGGCATCACCCATCCCATCAGTTATAACGTAACCCCATCACTACAACCCTCTCCTCCTTTTTTAGACAGTTGTTTCTCGGGTGGTTCCAGCAGTCCCTGGCAGTCAAACATAGGAATTAACGGGCCTAACCCCTCCACCACCCCCCCCCCTCCTTAACCTCGTTAAAATTCAGGTACCAAAGCCAAAGCAACATTTACCATCTTCGGCGATCGGTAATTCATAGCAGAAGTTTTGAATGATCTAACTCCCCGGATTTGTTTTTTGTTAGTCGCGATGACTGGTAAACTGTCAGATTGTGGAGCTAGAATTGAGCTCGGTAGGCAGAGCTCCAGATACATTGTTTTTTAATGGTTTCTACTTGCCAATGCCCACCCTGTTTGTCCCTGCTCCAATCACTTGACTGAGCGCCAGCGAAGAAGGCAACAGGTACCTTGTTAAAGTCTGGTATGACACGGGACCGTGATTTTTGATCCCCGACGTACGGGGTGGAAACCGAACGGCTCTACCAAACCACTCCATAGTAAAATGAGCAGCCTGCTCGATCCGTTTATTATAGAAGAAAACAGTCAACATCCAGGGTATCTTGGACCATGCAGAGACCATTGATCGGCCAATTTGCTCGAGTTTGGGTGCCACTATGGTTTTTTTTTTTGATAAGGAAGGTCCGAGGAGTCGGCCACGGCTCCGGAGAGCCGGGAGGGGAGGAGAGCCGACTCCACTCGGCTAGTGAGAGCCGTTCGGAAGAGCCGATCAGGAGGTCCGGAGAAGTCGGCCCATGGCTCTGGAGAGCGGGAGCGCCGACTCCTCGGCTCGTGAGAGCCAGGGAGGCCGAATCCCTCGGCTCGTGAGAGCGTCTCGGAGAGCCGATAGGAGCCGGAGAGTAGGCCCACGGCTCGGAGAACCGGGAGAGCCGACTCACTCGGCTCGTGGTGGGAGGGCCGTCGCGGGGAGCCGATTAGGAGGTCCGGAGAAGAGTTAGCCCGGCTCCGGAGAGCCGGGGGGGAGCCGGATCCCGCGGCTCGTGAGAGCCTGAGGGGCCGTATCGGAGAGCCGATAAGAAGGGCCGGAAGAGGCGGCCCACGGTTCTGGAGAGGCGGGAGAGCCGTCTCCCTCGGCTCGGGAGAGCGCCTCGGACGAGACGATTAGGAGGTCCGGAAAAGTTAGCCCACGCTTGGAGAGCCGGAGGGAGAAGGGGAGCCGACTCCCCGGCTCAGGAGAGCCGACAGCGAGAGCGATAAGGAGGTCCGGAAGAGTGGGCCCACAGCTCCGGAGAGCCGGGAGAGCAAACTCCCTCGGCTCGGGAGAGCGATGTCCGAAGCCGACTAGGAGGTCCAGAGAAGTTCAGCCCACGGCTCGGAGAGAGCCGGGAAACCGACCATAGCGGAAAGCAGCGATTAGCGAGCCGGGATAGCAGCTCTCGGCTCTGGTAGCAGCGATGTCCCGGAAGGGCAGGAAGACAGGAAGGAGGAAGAGGCTCTGGAGCAGCCGATCTTGCATCGCAGAGGGAACGAGTCGGCCGCAGCTCTGGAGAGACGGGATGGCCGATACCAGGCTCAGGCCGACCGTGAAAGGCCAGGAAGTCGGTCACGGCTCTGGATGGCCTGGACAGCGACCCACAGCTCAGCGGAGAGGTGGGTCGGCGGCCGTGGCTAGCGGAACCGGCTCTGGTGGATGAAGATCAGAGTCTGGCAACTCCTGGTAGGGGCGAGACGGACCCATGGTTCGGGAAGGGACCGGGAAAAGACGGTTCACGGCTCGGAGAGCCGAATCTCCGACTCAGGGAGCCGGCTCGGCTTCTAGTGATTTATGAGCCAGGCCAAGGTTGGGGGATGATCCAACGGCCAGGGGGGCCTGGCACGGCCAATTCGGTAGTGGGGGCCCTCAGGCTGGGAGAGCACGGCGGCGGGGGCTCCGGTTTTGTCGTAGGGAGGGAGCAGTTGGGTCGTGCGAGCGTGCAGGTACGGGGATGGTTGAGAGGATGGCGACTATTGCACTTGGGCTGTGCTGGAGACCTGGTCCAGTGTAAGGGGAAGCGCGTTTGTTAGGCTTATTAGATCACGTGTTAGAGATGACTTCTTCTCGTTGCTAAGTCAATCCCGCCGCCTGAGCCTGTCGTTTTGTCCCCCGTAGGCCGGCGCATGAGAGGCTACCAGCGATCGCTGTCGTCGATGTAGAACGACGTCGAGGGGCCCCGGCGGGGCATAGTCAACTGGGAACCTGTCCCCTGAGGCGTCGGGAAGCCAGGAGATGCTTATCGTCTTGAAGGACGGAGGCGTTCTTCAGATCGAAGTAGTTAGCCTGGGCCCCTCAGCACAGGTAACCATTCTGCAGGACTTTCGGTCGATGAAACAACTTGGTGAGGGGCGAAAGTTGCGGCCGGGCGGCGTCACTAACGATTGCTTCCATGACGCCCTCTTCAGTCAAGTTGGTGGTATTCGCAGACAGCAGATACTCTCCGACTGTGACGGCGCCGGGTACTGAGTTCCTTAGGGAGGTAGTAACCTGGCGGAGCCGCGCTGCCAACCCCGAAACCCCAAACTTCTGTGGGGGAGTGGGGCTGCCATTCCTACTTAAAGGGCCGGAAGCAGGGGCTGATCCAGCGTTCCTGAAACCGATAATCGCCCGTGATGGCGTGTATGTAACGGCTCCCCCTCGGGAGGTTCTCCATACCGAGTCTCACCAGGGGCCGCCTACCGACGAGGGAGAAGATCGGGAGAACCGAATTTAAGAATGACCTGCGACGGCAACGGCCTGCTGCATCGTATCTCCCCTGCAGAAACGCTAAACGAAGGATGAGAGTGGTCAAGGAGAGGCCCTGCTGCGCTGGTCTGGGAAGTTCCTGAGAGTTTCACCCCGATTTCCCGTCCTTAAGCTCCCCATTTGAAGGTGACTTTGGACGGGCCTGTCGATCCCCCAACCGCGGCGGGTTGCTAAAATCTCGTCCTGGCAGCCTAGAGGCAGGGTATCCCCGCCAGTGGACGCCCGCCGACGGCAGAAGGGGTCGGGTCCCACCGCTCGGGGGGAGCCTTGGGGTGGTACGGCATCCGCACCGGAACCTGTTCGTTCAGATCCTCCGCGCTGAGAGTGCGCCTCCGGTTCGGACGCGAGATACGGCAAAAGCGCGGAACTGGCCGATCGGCACCCTCCGCGCGGGAGAGGCCTCCGGCCGGGACGGAGTGTCACGGCACCCGCAACGGGCTGGCTGAGTCGGCTGCCGGCTCTTGGCCCGTATCCAGCGATGCTTCGACATTTCCCGCGGCGGAGATGTATCGCTATAAGAGCTGTTAGGACGAGGAGGAGGTCTACGACGACGACGACCCTTATCGCCCTTGCGTCTACTGTGTTTGCCCAGGTGAGGACCTGCGCTCATTCGCCTGTCGAGGGACTTGAACGGTCCGAGGAAGGAAAGCAGAGGAGAGAAGAAAGGTCCTGTAACACGGGGTGTAGGGAACTATAGGTCTTGGGCCGCTTCCAACGCGCGATGGTCGACGTGAGAGAGAAGAGGCTGCCGGCGATCGGAGGACCTTGATACATGCTGGGTTCCCGTGGTGTGGCAGAAGCAGTTCCCAGCAACCCCATGGACCGTGGCATGCCGGGCCGGCAATTGGGTCTCAACGCCCCGCGGCGGCGGCTGTCGGGTCCCTATCCAGCGGCCAGACCGGGCCGTTCCGGTCTGGTCAAGGGCCCGCCGGCCAGGATGGTGCACGGCACCGGCCCCGACCATGAACGGGAGGGTTAACGCAGTCAAACCGAGCTCACCCAGGACGGACGGTTGAGTCGGATCCCTCCGTGCCGGGAGGGGCCCCCAACCCGTGACGGGCGGGTTACGCAGTCCAACCGAGGCTCACACCCGGCGGAATGGTTGGGCTCGGATACCTCCGCGACCGGAGGGGGGCCACCGGCCCGTGACGGGCAGTTGTTACCGCAGTCCAACGAGGCTCACCCCGGCCGGACAGGTTGGGTCAGCTCCCTCGTGCCGGATGGGCCACGGCCCGTGACGGGAGGTGGGTTAACCGCAGTCCAAAAAGAGGAAACCCGGCCGGCCTGGTTGGGTCGGCTCCCTCGCGCCGGGAGGGGCCCCGGCGCGTGACGGGTGGGTAAAACCGCAGTCAAGCGAGGAGGATCACCACGGACGGCCGGTTTGGGTCGGCTCCTCCGCGCGGGAGGGGCCTCCGGCCCCGACAGGGGTGTTACGGCACACGAGCCGGGACGGCACCGACCAAGTCGGTGTGCGAGACAATCCGAAGCCGAATCGCGGGCTTTGGATCACCCGGCCCAAGTCCTATGACCGGGAGATTCCAGGATCCATGCCCGGGGGGAGACCGGCTCTACCGGGCTAACACACCCCTGCCCCCGAAGGCCGAGCTTCGAAGTCGTCTTGGTACGACCTGCTCCCTTCTTCCTCCCAGGGGCTTCCTCGAGACCGAAGACGCTGACATCCCTTCTTGCGACTTCCTCCTGCCTTCTTCACTTCCCGACGCCGTGCGTGATTGTCCGCACCGGGGGCTTACGGGCCTCTGCGCACAATGACATACCCGCTTCCTCTCGAGTCTGGCCAGCAGCGGGGACAACTTGTGAGCCTACAAACGGCACACCTCTCCATACCTGAGAGAAACGCCGCTGAGGAAGTCTTTACGTACATGAACCCCGTTCACGGACACATAAAAATCCATACAAGTGCAGCGTAGCATACATCGACACAACAGCGAACACCACGGTACAAGCGTGCCCCTTTCCCAACTTAGAGGAAGGGGCTGAGGAGGAAGTCTCTACGTTCATGAAACCCCGCTTCATGACATAGGAGTCAATACATGGGTAAAGTAGCATACCATAAGTGAACACATTGAAATATCGGCGAACAAAAGTGTGAGCATCCCATTTCTCCATAACGGGGACGTGGTTAAGTGTATGCATAAGTATCATCAACATTCGACGATCGGAGAAGATGGAAACGGCCCACTTCTCCCTACCTGGGAAGGGGCCGCTGAGGAGGGGGGTCTCTATGACCACGAAAACCTACCCCGGGAATATGAAGCCAATATATATATATATCAAACATGGAAAACATGGTAAACACATTAAAACATTGCTAAGTACAGCTCACACCCAAAGGCAACGAGACGATAATCATGCAAGGAGCCATCCACGAACAGTGGAAACGATGGGCAGTTTAAACATCGCAGTAATACGGGCTCGCACGCAATGGCCAACGAGCCGAACATTCATGCATGAAAAACCATAATACATTTAACAGGCCGAAGGACTTACTCGAGTTCCCGTTCCCCCTCTCTCACTCGATTTACGAAACTAGAATCCTAGCGCTTTTTTTGCGGCGGGACGGGGACACCCCCAACCCAGGGACGGGAGGGGAAGGAGGTAGGAAGAGGGAACCCCAGGGGAAGGAGGGAGGGAAGAGGGCGGCAGGCAGGCAGGGAAGCACCCGGAAAACAAGTTCCCAGCCCGGCTGCACGAACACATACGGGCCGAGGTCACACGCACGTGGACGTTTGGCAGTAGGGAACGTTCCACGAATACTGTGTTAGGTGCAGCTTAGGCTAAAACAAAAAGGACGTACGCAAGCGAGATCGAGAGAGGAATGAAGGTCTTCAAAAACGTCATAATCCGTAAGAAAAATCGTTGGGAATAGGTGAAAAATCAATGTAGACAGTTGATCAAATGATTTGAAAAACGTGTGATGGAGTAGTAAGAATAAAATCTAAAGGGTGTGAAATTCTTGACGAATTTCTAGCCAAGATGCTCATTGTAGACGAAACGTCTGGCAAAAAGGAGAAGGGCGATGGGGTGGCCAACCCGGCCTGTTGTGTTATTGCCAGTGTTCAATGGCGAAGTGGGGGGGGTGCGGGTCCAATAGGGGTAAGTTGAATATTGAAATAGATTCAATTTTGGATCTGACAGAGCGCCTCACACTACACTTCATAGAATGACTTTCGGATCAACCGGTCTTGAATAACTAAAACAGAATGCTACATCTATGTTGTTATAAAAACTCGTCCCAGTTGCGCATTTGCAGAGTATTCAACCTTGTTATTCAGTGTTGAGCCAAAAAAACGTATATTACTGGGATGAACCCCCTATAACCTGTGGGTAACTGGGTAATACGGGGGTTGTCAGTTAAACTACACTTCAGATTCAGAATTTTAGACTATCCATCCCAAATATGACTTATTTGAACCACAGATTGCTATTATGAGAAACTATAATCTGAAAGAGAAACCGTTTCCAATCAGTTTCAATGTATTTTTTTTATTAAGTATGATATAGTGAACTATGAGAATTACAAACATTTTATGAACTTGGTTTGGATTCGACTGACTTTTTTTGTGTCGTGCACTTACCTTGAAGAATCAAGGGGTGTGCAAGCGGGTGGCAGTCAGTTGAATCAGGCAAATGGTGAAGTTTTTTTTATTATGACCAGCCACCAGTGCACGCAGAAATGTTATTCGACTGAGGGATAATATCTACATTTATCTGGAAAAAATTCCACTGAGTTTTTGTAAATTTCACCACTGCCATCCATAATTTCATCACTACGAAGCCGAATTTCACTAAAGTGGCTGTACACTACCATTGCTCTCTCTCTACCCAGGAAATAATTGGGGACCTGTGATGAACCTAAGCCCGCATGCTGCACACCTTCCTTGCAGCTGTCAAGAGCGGCCTGCCTGGGAAAATAAGACGGACGATAGGGCTGCCAGCCCGGACTACTGTAAAATGTAAAAGATTGCCAGATTTTTTCTATGTGCGGGTGGGGTGCAAAGTGGTGCCAAGTTCAATCATGGGGTAAGTTGATTAGTGAAATAGATTCATTGTTCTAATGAATGACCTGCTTGACATTCAGCAGCACCTTCTATAGAATGAATGCGGTGATATTTTTGCTATCACAGTACAATAGGGGTCATGCAACTACATTTCCTAATCAACTCATGCCCATTGTCCACCTTCTTTTATTAACCCATTATGATCTTGAATCAAGATTCTATGATTCAGCATCAGTGCAATGCGAGATTTGAACCAGTGCCACCCTTCCTTACTACCAATTGCAAAATACATGATTCTAAACATCTCTAAAAGGTACATTAATATTTGATGTTGAGAGGAATTCCTACATGTGCTGAATGTGATCATAACTGAACATGAAAAAATAGGGTCATGTATTGTGGCGGGGCTAAAGTGTCTTCAGAATTCTTGCATGGTACCCTTCTGGAAATTAAGTATGACATAAGTCAGAATTAAGCCTGTTTTGTGCTTGAAATTAGCCTGGTCTGCTTATTCTGCCCTAAGTTTCAAGCTAAAAACTGACTTAACATTCAGGCTCCCACCGGCTTAAAACTGACTTCTGGCCCATACTTGAATCTTTTCATTCTTTTTCAAGCTTATTTCAGGCTTAAATTTTCAGCTTAACTGACTAGATTGAACTGTTTTCCTCAGGAATTTGGGCTGCACAGTGAAGGGATTGATATTTTGGCTTAGGTTTACAGCATCATCAGAACTTAGATATTTCTATACATAAAAACACACACACAATGTTGGTATGGGGATGCCAATAGCCCACATTTTTCAGCTTATTCAGGAATTCAGGCTTATTTCATACTTGGCATTATGGACAGTTGATGAATGGGGTCAACAGTCATAAACAACTGGGATTGGTTAGGTTCAAGGATAAATTGTTTGGGGGGAAGTTCAAAATACCTATGGCAGCTACAAAGGTCAGTTTCACCAGTGGATAGAGTATGATCAGTAAGTGTCTCTTGGTAGTACACAGACTGCTTTCCAGTACCTATTTGTCAGCATACAGTTGTGGAATTCATTGAGAGCAGCATCTACAAGGAATTTCACATGTTAGGAAAACTGGTGAATACATATACCTAATCACTTAATACAGATTGGATTTGAATGGTATGGATCAGAAGTAGATTAAGTTAGAAGCTCTAACATGCTTTGAAAATTAAGTAATGAATTATGAAACCGATATTAAGGTTTCTAAGTTAGCAGGTCTATACCCTGCTGAAAAGTATAGCGAGTCTCTTCCTTGTAGACACAATGCAAGCGGCTTGCTAAACTTCGCACGGCATCGGTCAGATTACAAGGAAATGAGTTTGACGCTGGCCACAGCGTGGGTTAAAGTTACGTATAACAGAACAAAGCAACAACACTATGCTCTGTAAAATATATGAGAGGATTGAATTTATTATCTGTTGTCTCTCTATTGTGCACTAACATAATGGAGTGAAACTATGGCCCTCTATCTGTGACATGTCTAGCCTGCAAACTTTTTAGTTTGGGATTTATACATCCATGCATTGGCATACGTACAGGGGAAAGTCGAAACCACCACCTTACACGGTTGATTTTTTTTCCCTTCAAACTAGAGCACCAATGGGATGTAGTCTCGAACAATATACAATGCAATTCATTTCATCACAGTAAATAGACCTTTCGGTCGGAATGGTTTTAGGCCTAAGACCCACAGTCGACTGAAACTGTGGCCCATCCAAGTCAGCGACGCCTGACCTGAACCCGTAAACACAACCCGCCGAGTATCACTTCCATCGACTAGATCGGGATGTCGGAGGCACTGGTGTGACCATATGGTTCTGGTTATTGAGGTGATATTAAAACCTTAACAACATTAAATAAAAATAGCGTGACACACAAATTAACCGCATAAATGGGTTTGTTGAGTTCTGTAGACCCCAAAAAGTTTTTTTGCAAAACAATAGACCAACATAAATTATGAAACTTACGGGTGCAAAAATAACAACTATTGGGAATTTAGCTGAGCAACAAGTTTTGATTTTTTCATACTCATAATAGGCTTTCGGTCAATATTGGTCAAAACGAACCGTTTAAACCCCTTGTTAGTCTACTACATTGCCGACAATTGAATGACATCGTCAATTAACATATCAGATAACATTTTAATATTTGTTTTTCCGCTAATCACTGCCTATCTCTACAGAAACGCAAATATTGGTTTAAAGTACCTCCACCTCCCGTGCCTAGTGATTATCGATGTCAAGTAGCTTCATCTTGGAAAAAATTGTAATAGCGACCAAGCATTTGAATTGTGACGCATGTCATAAAAGTATCACTGACTCCATGAAGTAACATTGGTCACTGATTATGGCTGCATTTTATGACTGTCCAATCCATCTGCCAGGATTGAACATTTTGAACCCCCTCAACAAGCTTCGTCGGATGACCCCTGGACCCCATATCCCATCATACCATACATGAACAGAGCGCCGTTTCAGATGGTTTTGGCTCACTGATAACATAAGTTCTCCACGACGGTCTGCTGTTTTGGAGGAAAAAACTGTCCTACCCTAACCGACCCTCTTCTTACTCTCAATGCTCTAAGCAGACACTTGTAACTGGGAAATGGTTTAGAGTGTTTTCACACCCAAGAGTTTCAGCGTCGCGAGTGATGTCCACTGCTGGATTGTCACAATCTTCTTTTCTTCATTTTTGCTAGGAAATGCAAGTAAGGAATAATAATAATAACAATAATAAAAAAATGCATTTTTAAAATAGCGCTTACTACAGCTGCAATGTTTACTTAATATCATAAATTCCTTTCCACAGGAACCATGCCGCATAAAAACAAACTTTCTCTCTGAGCCCTCCAGCGAATTGATTGGGCCAACTTATTTCCAAGGGCGGAGCTAGGAAACTACCCACTTGCTTTGATTTGTAGTTTGGGAGCGAGCAATTTTGGTAGTTGCAATTAATGGGAGTACAGTTTTGCTCTGATTTGCTTAAGGCATGAAAGCATTTCATGGTGCTCATGTTACTTCCAACCTAGGATTGCCAAAATAACAATAATTCAATGATTTTTTTTTAAAATTAGCATCCGCACCCGCCTCCTCTTTTGGGGGGATTTCTGAACAAAAAAATTCTTCATTCAGGCCATAACTTTTTTTGAAAGAATATTTTGAAGTCTACACTCCATGGAATCATGCTCTTGACACGGCACATTTGAAGTATGTTTTAAGTTAGTAGACCCTGTAGAACCATAAAGATAAAAAGGAATAAAGAAGGCCGCCTCCTCTGAGAAATTTCAAGTGCGAAACCCTGCTTTTGACCGCTCTTTTTCTCTTTTATTTTGCAATTTGGTTATACTGCAATTCTGGTTATTAATGTCTTATTATTATCAGTTCGAGCTACAGGTGGGAAACCCATCTGGTATACAAACAATCCTTGATACGCACTGGCAGGTCGCCAAAACAAAAAAATGGGGGGGGCCCCTCCTCCTCATTTTCAGAAAAAGTGGGATGCTAACATGTTTTTTTACTTGGCCTTGACAGCACACATCCCTCTTATCATTCCACTTGTCCGGTAGGGAGATGGCAGGAGTGTACCAGTTGACACCCTGGCAAGCAAAAAATTCAATTTCAGCAGTTTTTTTCCCTTAGGTTTTGCTGTACTTGCAGTTGCAATGAGTGAGGGTCTTGGCCTTCGCTCCATGGTCCTGCTGTGGACTTTCTGGGGTTACTGGGGTTTGGCTGAGATATTTGCAATGAGTTGTCTGTCAGCTGTGAACACGGATCTACCACTCCTCTGGGATTCGAGGAAATGGTCAGATTCTGAGATTCACTGATGGTCTTTTCAAGGGGGATGTGAAATGGTGGTCTCGGGTAGCAGGTTGGGACTGGCCTCGATACCATCTGAGCACTAGTCGAGGAGAAAAGGTGAGTTACCTTATCGCCAGTGCTTATCTACGATCAATCTGCCCAAGGTTATTGATGAGCCTTACTTGGCTTTCTGAACCCATAGTATTCAATTCAAATCAAATGATGATGACTAATACTGAACATATTGTATTTCTGTATTTTGGAGATTTTCTGTTGATGTATATATACACCGCATACTAGTGGTGCTCTCTGTCATACTATAAAATTCATTATAAACAGTGCACTTTTACAAATATCAATTCTCATCAAATTGTAGTTCCCATCTCCAGAATACACCAAAGTGACAAGTACCCTTGAGAGTTTAGACAACAGGTTATTTAGAATTCAGAGAATACTAAAAGAGAAGAATAACTCCCTGAGAGAAACACTTAAATGAATGAATACTTTTCTTAAATTTCAAATATAACTTTTGGTATTCAGGCAAAATGACTTGTCAGGCAGCATTATGATTCTTTCACAAAGTACATCATCGGCAAACAACTGAAACAGTTGCATCACTCTATTACAGGGAGAGGTCATGGTCTTCTTAGA
Organism: Sclerodactyla briareus; assembly: GCA_026419785.1. Taxonomy (NCBI): domain Eukaryota; kingdom Metazoa; phylum Echinodermata; class Holothuroidea; order Dendrochirotida; family Sclerodactylidae; genus Sclerodactyla; species Sclerodactyla briareus. Next base: position 111,562 of record JAODTK010005806.1, on the reverse strand, counting down.
TGCAAGATTACGAGAGGGTGACAGGTAAAACTATATGTGACCATTTTAAAGGCAATGGTCATGTGAATATGACTGGACTCTTGATACTTTCAATTATTACATTATGACAGACCAAATTCAAGGCGATTCGAGTTTACTGATAAAGCACGATCAACCTCTGCAAAATCTGCTTCGTGACATCACGGGGGAAACGGCAGGATCCCCATAGTACATGCACTTTCCGAAATCTTGTATCGAATAAACTATGGATGGGAACAAAATGAAACCCTACAAATCGTTCACATCGCTTCTATTAGTGAATACCTTTTTCATTCTGTTATCATGGCGTAAGAATTTACTGTGTAGGATATGGGCGGATATCATATATTCCTCATAAGTAAATTAAATGGTTTTGACCAAGGCAAACTGCTAGAACTTCCAAATTGGGGTGTAGGTTTTGATATGCCCTCTTTTCATCTGTGCTAGTTTAGGATTATTGTCCTTCAACAAAGTGCTACCATGGCTGGTGCAGAGCATTCAAGAAAAGGTTGGAGATTGGACCCTCAGATGGGAGAGGCCCTGATTTCAGCACGTGAAAAGCATTGAATAATTGTCTCAATCACAGCATTCAAATTAGTGGGGAGTACCTTATTTCCAGTGAGGGAGGGGCTAAGCCATTCACGTAGTCACGAAGAAGTCCGAGTCAGTCACGAGAAAATGTTTTTTGTGTGAGGGAAAACATTTTTCACAGGAGGACTTCCCAAAATCATTACCCTATTCCCCCCCCCCAGGGTGTCCCCAGGGCCTATGCTCTTGTTGAAATTTCAAAGCACTGAACAGCAAGCTTTTTTAACGTGGGGGCTGAATTGCATGAGCACTCAGTGAAATTTCGGATGGGATCATATGGGGTAAATGTTAGTGACCAGGAATGTTGGTCTTTCCCCACCAGAGAAAGTTGACCTTGCCGACCAAAAAATTTGCCTTGTGGACCAGGCCTAAGGGATGTTGATTGCCCATCCATGCCTTATAGTATTAAGCACACACAAACATATAGGCCTAATAAACAAGCATTAAACAGGAATTAAAAACATAATATATTAACCTCTACAACTGTCAAAACATAATATCTAAATATAAATAATACTCCTACATACAGAATCCCTTCACTAGGTGCGAAATAGGACGGGAATAACTTCAGCTTTGGTAATTTAAAACATATCTTTTATCCTGCGGAAAGAACAAGATAAACAAAAAAAACATACAAAGTGGAATGACTTTTGACCACATTAGTTTGCAGTCAACGCAAGAATTAGCAATTGCTACCGAATTTCAAAGCCATTCATTGTAATTCAGGATTAAACATGTACAATATTGATCTCTGGAGGCTAAAAGTGTTTGTCGTTGCCAGGGGAGGGGCAGTGCTACTTTCCCCCAAATCAAAGAAAACCAACCCCACCCCCAATACAAAATTCTCTGGGTACACGCAATGATGCGGGAAATATGGGTGGGCCTAAACAAGGGCTGGGCATGCAGGCACGCGCAGGTGGGGCAATGGCCCCATATGCAGGTGGCATAACGCCCTGCTGGAGTGACACATGTCAGTAAATGAACGCTGGCGATGTTGCACTATGAGGAAGTAAGGTTGGGTTGTCATCTCCGTTGGAGGGTTAAAGAACTTTATCGAATTTGGCAACATAATCTAACTAAATGGTTGGCACAGTTCACTGAGCAACTCCCCCCTTTGTTTTATTAAGGTGCATGTGTATGATTAATACGATTTTTATCATTCTAATTAAGTGTATAATTGATAAGAAAATTGCTTTCAGCATGTCATGTTAACCAGTTGAACACCTGAACACAGAGCATTGCAGGATCCTTGCCTTGAATCTGATTTGATTATAATGAACTGCTGAGAGAAAACTTTCATTTCATGAAACTCCAGATGAAAAATTTTCAATTTCCAACTGTATCCAAACGCTGGAATGTCGTTCCCCAACTATCTTCAAGCGGTTGGTAAATCACGTTTGAATAAATATATCGGAATATCTGACGGAAAAATAATCTGCATGCCAGGATTGTTTCACTGAAATGATCAAGTTAATTATCGCTTTTGTTTCAGGCACTCTTTTTCCTGTTCTCTTGTCCTCTGGGGACCCTGTCACTATCTTCATATTCACCACTCTTCTAAATCTATGTCCTGGATTACTCTCTACTCCTTGGTTTCATCATGTAAATGTATTAAGTATATCCAGAAGCAAAAAAAGCTTAATGATTCCTTAACTGCATTCATGGAACCTTTTAATTGGAGTTGTAACCGCAAATTACTTTTGACCGGACAAGATAATAGGGATCAAGTAAGTACTCATTATGGGGACACGAAGTATGAGCTACATAATCCAGGTGGGTCTAGTTTACCGGAGCACAAGCCCAATATGCCAAAATATCATTTTTGAACAGTTTGTTTCTTGTTAAATTACCCCCAATCTATGACAAAAACATAGGGGTGGTTGTACTCCTCATAAGTAATCTGCATACCAAATTTCCAACTTGATTGGTCTGAGCATTCTGGACACAAGGCTTTCAGATTCTGACTTCTTTGAGCCTCAGCTGACCTTTGACCTGAACCCAGAACAAGAAGGCTTATTACTCATTTTGGGGAACCCACTACCAAGTATGAGCTTCATCCATCTAGGTATCTTTGAGTGTTAGCGAGCAAGGCGTCCCACACACATGCTCTTTTGACTGCACACATCCTTGGACTCTGTCAATTAGGAATTGAAAGGTGGCTATTTTTTTAATTTATTTTTTTTATTGAATACTTCATCCATCCAAGTCGGTTCGAGGTAACATGCAACAAACCAAAATAGGCTGAAATATAATTTTGTCACAAACTTCAAATTTGTGACCAAACGACCCTCTGTCAGCACCGAAAAACAACAACATTGGAACTTTTGTGCATCCACAAAATTGAAATGATCAGATCAAGCAATTAGAACCTCCAGCTGTTTACAAGGGAACATGTAGGCTACTTTTTTAAGGGAACACACAACCAAGATGAGTTTCATCATTCAGAGCTGGTCAAGTTAACCATGATCACATGCCAGGCACCACATACACTCATGACAACAGATCCTGCAACTAATAACAAAGAATAAAAAAGCTGGGAAATACACTGAGTAAGAGGTTTAATTACACTTGCGATGCCACTGAACTTGCTATGTGTGACACTAAGTGATTACTTTTCTTCGTGGAGAAGGAAAGCTAGCTATTAAACTAATAATATATAATTATAGCATCAACTTGAATCGAAGGCGGGACACAAAAGTGAAAAGTTGACTCTCTGGGAAATGCTGACGTGTGCATAACCCCAGGTATATACGATAGCTGAAAAACGCTGAATGAGCGTTTCTAATTTAAGTAAACAAAAGGCTCAATTGAGGTAATAGGGAGTGAGCTTATTTATCTAAATCTGTTTCACTTTCTTCCTCCTGTGTGCTGACTCATCCAGGTGATATGGCAACTAGTACATGCCTGGACATGAATTTAACAACCCCAGGTGCAAGTTGAGAGAAGGGGAGGGATGAGGGGTGGGGTGCAGAAAAGGTGTATGCTTGGAAACAAGGCGATCACCCCCAATGTCTCACCTGGTTGCGCAATCAGTGGTTTCTACCATCAGTCACTATGCAAACAATTATAGGTCATTCCATGTGTTGCTTTCAGATTTTGGTATTAGCATTCAACAGAAACAACTTGCTAATCAGTGACCATTTCAAATTCATGAGGACTGATTATTGACCATGTCTACCAAAGGAGTAAAAGTTTTCTAGAAATGTGACTAAAATGCCTAAATTATGCAAATAACACCAAATACTCAAATTCCAGGGACTATTTTCTCATTTCAAATATCTCAGGACCAATGGTGGACCACACTTAATACGTTCATGGGAATCCAACAAACTTGAACATTGCATGAATGAAGCAAATTATACACATTTACTCCCAGTGACTTGAGTCAATGTAAAATGTTGGGGGGACTAAAGGTAGACCATACCCATTAGGCTTCATGAAAATCGAACAAACTTTTAAATTTGGAATAAACTATGCAAAATAGACACACTGAATGACCTCCAGTCTATGTTAGAAATGTTGGAGAGTAAAGATAAGCCATACCCACCAAGTTTCATGAAAATCCAGCAAACTTCAAAATTATGCAAATAAGACACATTGATGACTTCCAGTGACCCCGAATCTTGGTGAAAAAAGTTTCAGGACTGAAGGTATAGACCATATATTCATCAAGTTTCGTGAAAATCGGAAAATTTTTGGAATCTTGCATAAATTATTGCAAATTAGACAACGTAATTAACATAGTTCATTGCTGAAAATCTAATCAGTTCATCTACCTCATATCCTGCACCTATGTGCCAAACCAAATCACCATAGCACTCACGGTTCAACCATAATCTTGCTAACAAGCCTAAACAATAAAATGGATGAAGTAGGCTACTACCCTATTTAAATAATGACTTTTGTGCCCAAAATGTAATCGGATCATGTCAACTAACCCCGATACTACATAAAAATTTCATCAAAATCAGTTTCATCGTTTGGGAGAAATCCTGCTAACGAGAGAGTGCATGGGACACATACACACACACATACACATATACACGTACACGCAGCAAGTGGATGTAAGTCTCTTCCTGAACTTCAATCAGGCGAGACAAAAATGGTTAGGTATCAACATGCTGCACAATCAACTCTTCCAGTTGTCTAACGCTCTGAGGCACTCAGCGACAGTCGCGTATGAACGCGGTGAGCAGGCGCTGTTCTAGAGGGGGGCTCGGGGGCCTGAAGCCCCTCTCCCCAAAATGTGCTCAAGCACCCTCAAAAGTTTTAGGGCGGTGTATACATTTTATGCAATATATGCGTATATTGGGCTCAAAGCCCACTCCAAGCCCTCCCCCCCCCCCCCCGCCGGAAATAAAAAAAATTGGACTAGAACTGCGCCCTGGCCGGTGAGTAGCACAGGATGATGCCTAATGCGGCCGATGAACAGAGATCATGGCAGAATCCATATTCTGTGAATGGTTCTGGGTGGTTTCATCAAGATCCCATCTATAGTGGGTTTCGTACAAGATTTTCAACAGTACATGCTTTACACGTTGATTTGTAAAAGGATCTTTGCAGTTTCCCCAAGTGATGTCATTAACAATGCTGATTGCGCTATCGGTACACTTGATCGGCTGAAATGTCATCTAGATTTCAAGTTGGCTGTCTTCTGAGTTGTAAAAAACAAACGTAAGTACCGAAAGTCCAAACATATTAACATGACCAATGGCTTTTTGACATCATGATAATAGGATCCACAACCCGGGACTGGTAGAACATTTTTTTTGAGCAGCCTCAAACCCACAACATCATAGTGGAAAGCTACACAGAGTCATAACCACATACATTGTTCCATGAGCTTGTGAGGAAAGTGTCAAGGATGGTAGTCTAATGGCTAAGGAGGGGAGTGGGGGTAATGCCGCTTATTCTATACCATGTGGGCTTCCCCCTATAGGCATTATTTCAAATATAACATGAACCATTTAGCAGGCGTTTGATCAATTAGCTGATCAATTTGCTCTGCCCAATTGTGACTTCATACTGTACATGGCAACAAGTTCAAATATGAGCCATCTGGCGACAGGGTGAATTCAAAGAACGGGTACGGGCTCTGCCAGTCTGCAGCCAGTAATACATTGCACAATAGTACAATGGCTTCAATTATAGTATTACAAAACAACAAGTAGCATAGAGTAGTATTTATCATGGCACTCTTCACAGCTATGGTTATGTACTCAAGGCACCATGGATAGATTATTTATGAATAATGAACAGATTCGAGGGCCTTTGTCAAAGAATTGGAACTGGGATGAGGTCATAATATGAGATTAGAGAGGTTCATGCGCAGTGTCCAAGTTGCATTCAGAGCACAGAGCACTTGGCCTTCGCACGCACACGTATGTACACCACCATGAATGTATCTTATTGGCTTGCATCAAGTTCATTCAAGCAACTCCATTGTTTCAGTATCAGGCATTTTTAACCGATTATACCTGGCTTCCACACACATAAAAAGTCACATGGTATTCATGAATGTTAAGGGTGGGATGTCGTCTCGGGTCTTTGCCATCGCCGTCATGACATAATGCAGTTACAGTGGGTGTATTATGGTCGGTATTAAAAACCAATGTGAATGTTTGTGTAACCCTCACCTGAAAACAAGAGCCCCAATTGGCTGTATGCTCAACCGTATAATGTATCAATATTCATTACAAAGAGACCAATGATTATGTGCAGATGCACTTCCTTGCAATATGTCACAAATTGGCTGATTTAACATGTCCTAACATGTGAAAGATGCACCACTCAAGGAAAATACCGTATTCATTCTGCTAAGCACTCAGGGCGCTTGCATGCAAATTTCAGGATGGGTGCTTACAAGAGTATAACTTTCTGTTTCATATTCGTTTTGAGTGTATATTTTTGCAGAACTAAGCATTTTGCGTGATTGCACATGATCGGCCCCCCTCAGGCCCAAACTGGGCCTCAAGTCCCAAATACCTGAGAACCCTGAAGATACGGCTATTAGACTGTGGTCATGACCGAACATCAGCACTGACTGGGCATCGAAAAGTTGTCGAAGCATTTTGCGTGTGAACATGTGTGGCCTAGGGCCAACATGGGGGCTTGAGCCCCAAAGTCTTGCAAAACCCCCCGCGTTTTGTAACATTTGAAAGAAATAAAATCATTGGCATTGTGGAAGGAGACGCAGTTCAAGTACCAATGTGTGACATTCCATGAAATTTCATAAAATGGGCCCTCATACTCAAGTAGGACCTTGGTTAAAAAATTCCTGGACACCCTCCGAAGTATGTCGTTAGACCATCATTAGAATTAATGTCAGTACTGTGCACCAAAACTTGTAAGAAGAGAAGCATTTTGCGTAATCCCACATGATGGACCCTCGGGCCCACACTGGGCCGTGGGTCCCAAATCCTGGGCACCCTGAAGGAACAGATATTAGACCACATTGTGGACTGAACAAACATCAGCATGGTGCAACTAGATTTGTAGGAGATACAATAGTTTGCAGTATCTCATATAATGGGCACTAGGTCCAAAATTCCTGAACCCCCCAATGGTGCCCTCTACCGAAGGATCATTACATGTAACTTTGAAGAAAATTAATTGAAGCTTGTGGGGAGGAGAGGTATTTCAAGCACCATTGTGTGAAATATCATAAAATGGGCCTCGGGCCAAAGTCGGACCTTGGAACAAAAAAGTCCAAACACCCCTCACAGGTACGTCTATTGGACCATCATTATGACCGAACATCAGCACTGTGCAACTGAATTGTTAGGAGATACAAGATTTTGCGGTATTCCACATAATGGGCTTTTCGGCCCCAAACTGAGCCCTGGACCCAAAATTCCTGAACACCCCCAATAGCCCTCTACCCAAGAAACATACATGTAACTTTGAAGAAAATTAATTGAAGTTTGTGGGAAGGAGGGGATGCATTTCAAGTACCATTGTGTGAAATTTCATAAAATGACCTTGGCCCAAGTGGGATCTTGATCCAAAAATTCCTGAACACCCCAAAGGTATGGCTGATATATAGACCATCATTATGACCGAACATCAGCATGTGCACCAAACTTTGTAGGAGAAGTAGCGTTTTGCAGTTTCCACTTATTGGCCCATTTGCCCCATTTAATACTATTTGACCTTGACCTTTAGGTGGTCAAAGATGACCCATCAGTCAATAAACACTGTGACCAAGTCTGGTCGAGATTCATCGAAGCACGAACCCTTTTTCGCGAAAAAAACAAAAGTTTACAGACTGGATAGATAGAAGGATAGATAGATAGATAGATAGATAGAATGACATGGAATCACAATAGATAAAGCTGGTTAAGCTAAAAAATCTACTTTAAAATTGGACAGGGAATAGTGTCCAGTAGAAATACAGAATTGTGAATACAATGCCTCTTTATTTAGGCATCATCCTTGGTACAGTACCATCCTACTCACACTGCTATTTTACCCAACACTAAAAATTTGTTCAAACTCACAATACACATCTATAGATGTGTCTGTGTAAATTGATCTACTGAAAAACTACTTCATCTAGCCATATGGATCAAATGTGAATACAATCTTTCAATGCACTGCCTGTAATGTTAAAATAATACGTCTGGGTATGGACATACCTACATATGCTAAATCACTTGTTAGACGGGCATAACTAAAGTCGCAAGAGCTGTTGTAATATGTAGGTATTTTCCTTGGTACCCAAGTGACGTAACATCACACACTGCGTCTACCATCAGAAGGATTGGTAACTTGAAGGGACATTGTCGTTGGTAGCGATGGCAAAGTAGTGATGAGAAAGCGATGGCAAAGTTCGTACGAGGTCAATAAACCCTTAGATGAGAAGTCATTTCAATGCAATTTGTTATTGATACGGGATATTGTCACAATGATATGACAGTATTGAATATTCTCGACAAACTGCAAGACTTTTCTTGACGTGCCATGTAGTTTACCACATCTAATATTGAAATCTTTTGCAGACCAGTTGTCTGTTCCAGAAGCTATTATTTTCAATGAAACCTTGCAAGAAGGTGTGGTACCGGATGATTGCCGGATGATTGGAGGGGGGCAAATATTTCTCCTATTTTCAAGAAAAGCTATCAGTCTCCCCCTTGTAATTACGGGCCAGTGAGTCTTACTAGTGATATCTGCAAGGTGTTGGAATCCATCATTTGGAATCATATGGTCAATTTTTCAATGAGTGTAGTACTCATTACTCAGCATGGTTATAGGGAAAATCGTTCATGTTTGACTGAACTCTTGGAATTTACAGATGATGTTACTAGTGAGGTTGACGAAGGCAGTGCTTTCGATAAAAAAAATTCCAAAAGCTTTTGACAAGGTTTCTCCTCTTCGTAAGCCTCTGACTCAAATTGAAAAGTTATGGCAATAAAGGACACTGCATGAGGAATTATAAAGAGGCTAATTTATTAGCATGGAGAAAAACTGAATGTGTCAGTCCAAACCCGAAGTTGATAAGACTTTCCGTTACGAAGTTAGTCCTTCGAAGTTTGTGCATTTGTATTGCGCAAGATCGAAAAGCATCCCATCATGCAAGAATAAGATAACTGATGTCATACTGTACTCACACAACCCTGTAAACAAACCTTGTTTTCTATTGAAATTCACACATTATTTACACAGAGGAAGACAACAGAACTTCGGCTAAATGTGACCTCAATACAAAAGAAAACAAACGAAATAATCATGACATAACTTCGCGGGTTGTCCATGTGTGATGTGACATTATGCTTATTGCTCAATTGGATTCTCCCCATTCTCTGCAAAATGAACCAACTGTGAAGGCTGATAACTCCACATAGAAACATAGTATTGAAATGGGGTTTGGGCCTATAGACCGGAGTTTTACATTCTCCATGATATAACCTACGTTGTATCCAAGCCTGCAGTTGTCCTTTCAGGGGAATGTCCTGGAGTGGATTCGTCAGTGGCTTTCCTAATAGGGAACCCGAGTTTGTTCATCAGTGGCATTCGTTTCCTTGGCAAAAGGTCACTGGGGGTGTTCCCAAGGTTCAGTTCTTGGACCATTACTCCTTCTGGCATACATTGCTGATCTTGAAGATTCAGTGCATTCCAGAGTTGAAAGAGTTTGCGGACGATACCAAAGAAAAGGGTTCAGAGGTTGCTTCGAAGGGAGATGATGCAAATGTTCAAAGAGATCTTGACATAATCTCCAAATGGTCTTTTAATTGGTAACTTTTCCTATGCCAACAAGTGCAAAGTTATTCAGGTGTGGTTTCCCCAATCACAACGCTCCCTTCTGAGTGAATAGCCAAAATATTCATCAGGTGGATTCAGGAAAGGACCTCAAGAGTCCATTTTTATTATTTTTTGGAACTCTCTAAAAAACCTTTAATGTTGTATGGGAGTAATACACAGAGAGAGCAATGGTAAGCAATGTACAGTGGGAATCGACAGATAAAAGAGGGCCAAGGACCTGAGGCAGATGCTTAGTCTGGAGTTGGCGAAGGCGAATGGGGTGCGTTGGTAGGGGGACAGTTCTGAGGAGGGACAGTGACCATGTCCTGAGGAAAGTTTTGGACTCTAAAGTGGTGGAAAGAGGAAGGCAGGGCCAAGATGACTTGCAAGAGGCAGTGAGGAGACGCAGTTATGTGTGGATTGTGGGAGGACGACGCCCGCAAATCAGCCAAGGTGAGAGACGTGTTGAGGGCTGTTCTGTTGGTGTAATGATGATCGTGGCCACCCCCATGCCCGGGAAAAAACTGGCTGAAGAGAGAGTTCCAACTTCAATATATAACATAGGGCATATGTGACTCAGATTAATTATCCTATACAAGATGCCAGAACTACTGAATGTTAGCAGTAAATCTGAAGTCAGTGGGATGGTCTCCCCATTATTAGTACCAATCAACACTGCTATTTCACAAAATAAACCAGAAAGCCAAAAGACTTGTGAACTCACAGAGAACATATGTATCCGAAAAACTATGGGGAGTGAAATTCACCATTTAGACTTCGCGTGGCTTTTGACAGGGAGAGGGGGATCGTAAATGAAATCTATTTAGTTTTGACTACTTCTAACTGAAATAAGCAAAGGTCACAAAAGCTTATGCTCTGTGAATCACCTAATATATTTCTCTTGGCCAATCAATGAACTTCTACGGCCTAATATTTACAGAGAAGTGATGGGGCTATTTGATATCAATCCCTGTAATAACTAGTGAAAGTTCACAGGTGATGGGGCTGTTCATGTTAAGTAAATTGCATGCCTGTGAGAGCACGCCAGAAAGTGCAGTGCATCTGGAGTCACTGAGATAATCAATGTCCATTGTCTTCCACTAAAAATCTAGTAATAATTAAGGTGAAAGGGAGATCTGTCAGGAAAAAAAAAAAAAAAAACCTAGTTCAGCTTCAACTTCTAACTGAAGTGAGCAAGCAAGAAGTTGGTACATTTGCCTGTATGTGACCTGTTCCAAATCAGAAACATATCGCTGGCACCTTTTTGGGATTTTATATACAAATGGATCCAATCCTGCCATCTATTAGCACGGTATATGAAAACTTTCTATAACCTCAGATAGCTGACTAAACCTGTACATACAGTTTGGGTATCATTTTAAAGTTCCATTCAGCCTTTATTTCATGTCCTCCTTCCCAGCCACAATGCTACCCATACTGTAAATCTATTGTATTGACTGATATAAAAAAATACAATTGAAAAAAATCTGTTGGCAAGTAGTATTAGGTCAAATTTCATAATTTCGTGGAGTGGGTCCTTGTACGAAACCTATACATTTGTGTCGGCCGCCCGCTTTATCCAAAATTTGTGGGAAAACTTACCCCACCCCATCACCATTTTCTCTAAGAAAAGAAATGATTGAGTGCTGTATTTTGACTGAGGTTCTTCTCGTAGATGAGGTACTAAATGATGACAATCATTTTCAATACCATTGATGTGTTTTCTTAAATATTTCAAAGGCTGAATGGAGCTTTAAAGATAATTAAAAGCTATATGCAAAAGTGCAAATAACCCATAGTTTTACGAGACGTTCATGGATTTTGATGTTTGCGCCATGTTCATGGCTTTGATAGCTAGAATGGGCCACTTATGGTCTTTTCACGTTGCCATTACACCCAGTCAATTTATGCCTATTCAACAGAACTAATTGGCCAAAGAGAAAGTAGTGTGCCTATTTGAGCAAGTATAACTGTAAAAGTTGACAAGTAATGGCCCTGTGGGACTATTTCTGTTTAGATATTGGCTGCATTCGACTCAGAACATGCAGTGCTTGGAAGTCATACAGAGAGGTAATGAATCCGCCTGTCCTAATTATTCCATACCAAAAATCTATGAAGAAAAAACTTATTTCCTCAATACACAATTGGTTGTTCTCGTGTCACGAGCGTTCCGAATATCATCCCTTCTGACAACTGTGATCATTCCCAACGGCCACCCATTATCTCTCTAATAACCCCAATTGAAATATGGGTAAACTCACCCAAATGGGCCTGATAAGTTAAATAGAGAGGGCTCTTGTGTGCGTATAAGAGGAGAGAAATGGACAGGGTCTACCCTGAACTATTTTTTTGCCTTTTAATTGGTGGTGAATTCACTAGTGAGGGTACTTATACATATTTTCTAGCTCAAATCTGTCGGAAAGAGATGAGGCCGCACCCGCCACCCACTCACGAACCCTTCAGTTGTATCTGAGCCAGCCATACTGGCCCAGAGAAGCCCAAGTCTTGCAAGAAAGGAGATAGAGGAGGTGCCATGGAGTGAGTCCATGCAGGTACTCTAATCACCTGCGAACAAGGGGATCAAACTCGCCCCCACTATGCAAGACTGGGGACCACTCCTCCCCCCCCCCCCCTACCCCACCCACCACACACAACACTTTAGGTAGGCTGGCTCCAGTCTAGCCACAAATGAAACCCAACCAGAGACCTATGGGGCCGCCCTAAAAATGAACTTTCATTTTTCCTTGATTGAAAGGTGGGCCTCGCACTGCCTCTGAGAACGGAGTCAAGCGGGAGTAGCCTAAAACCCCACAGATCAATTACAATATATTACGGAATATAACTGAAGGGTTGTTCCTAGTGGGTTGCCGGTGGCCCTTTCTTCTTCCTTCCGCGCCGTATTTGGATCCAGGAAATTGTTTTGGTACAGTAAGGAAGCTTGCAGTGGAACATGAATAATTATTATTTTCCCTACATCACCCCTTGACTCTCTCAATTCGCCTACAGGCTGTCTCAACTGACGGTATCGATCAATTAAGTTGCATTAGTGCACATTATATTAATTGATTAAGAAAATCAAGTTCCGATTAATCATGACAGAAAAAAAAGGGCGAAAACATGGCTATTTCATACACTGTAGTGTATGAAAATAAGCCATGTTTTCGCCATTTTTAATTCATGTCCTGACCAGCGTCAACTCTGACCACCACCCTAATAATTGTTACAGAGAAAGCCAATCCAGTCAAGCCTTTTATGTGATTGATACAGTATTGTGTGTGAGACTAACCTATTCATACCTCTCTGTATATATACAATCTCCCCCCAACAAATACCACCCATACACCCCAAAAAATTGATTATCGATTATTAATCGTTTTTTGAATTGATTAGTGGACTAATCATGAGGCACAGCCCCACCTACAGGGAGTCCATTACCAGCCCTGAAGTTCCATTCCCCAGTTAAATCATGATATCACCCATGGATGGAGGGGCAAACTCCAAATAGACAAAGAAATGATAAAACCTCAACTTTTGTTCGTACCAGGTACAGAAGGGGCCGCCATCATCTGAATCAACATCGTCTGTGCCGAGCATAGCTTCAATCTGTCATCTCCTTCATCGCCTCCGCACCTCAGCTTCTTCATCCTCATCTTCAATCACTTAGGGAGGATTGATACAGTAACACTTGTATATTTTACTTGTCGGTAGTTTTTTCAAATGATTTCACTGTATAGCCACATTCAACAAAACTGAACTGGTTTATGAATCTGTGAACTTACATACCATCACACCATATGAGCACTGTGGCACCCCACCCTGCGCCATTTAACATCTGGCATTAACACAAGAGTGCGGCTTGCAATTGGCTCCCTCTCATTCTTTCCCATCTTCCAGGCTGATGCAATCCATTCGATCGACAACTAAATCCACTTACCCCCCATGGGATAGTCTTTCGAAATTAGGAAAATGCGGTAGATGGAAGGTTGTACTAACTCTCTCGAACAAGAGTGGGGATGGTTCAGAAACTGAGCACCAATGGTGGCTGGTACTCATACCTCACAAATGTACCAATACAAATGTACAATTATGTGACGAATGTTTCAAGATCATGAGGCCAAGTAGGCAGTTTCAAACAGATCGGCCTATTGTTGCCCCTTTTACACGACTTCACATGCATTGGCCCCAAACATTCGAATAAATTTCCACATGGGCGGCGGCCCACAGTGATACTGGGCCTTGGGTCCTCAATCCCGGCACCACCCTCTTAACCAGAAAGCCAAAAGGCTTAGGTGTTTCCTTGACTGTTTCTGTCAACCCATACCAGACACACGACAAATGGGAGCATGTACCAGCTATTATAGGCACCCATAACGTCTGACCATTTCACTATCTTCACACCAGCCAACCATAGGGTTTTCCTGTCCCTTGTAAGACGTTACACACACATTCAAGGTGTTTAGACTTTGAACTCTGGTAATCTTAGATGACCTCACTACCTGACCCAAACCATAGGGTTCTTACTCATCATGGGGGAATCCACAAACCAAGTGAGCCTCATTCCAACCCCGCCCTCCCAAAAAAATAGTGTTCATGTACGTGTACTCTCTACTCCCATGAGGAAGATACCACCTTAATTTCAACCTGATCCAGACCAACACCGTTCTGGACTTATCGTGTTTACAAGGTTTTCCAGACTTTGACTTCTGTTACCTCAGATGACCCTGACCTGACCCCAACACCATAGGTTTCATAACTCACCATGGGGACACACATACCAAGTATGAGGCTTCAGCCTTACGTGGGGTCAGTTATGATGTTCAAGCCAAAATTGGCTAAAATATCAATTTTCATTCACAAATTTTTCTATTTTTTGCTCAAATTCACTCCTTACCTGACCCAAAACAATAGGGTTCAGTACTTCCCCATAAGACAAAGCCTTTACAACTAATTTCACTTGAATCCGACCAACAATTATGGATTATCGTGTTTACAAGGTTTTCAGACGTTGACCTCTGGTGACCTCAATGACCTCTGACCTGACCCCAAAACATATGGTTTCATGACTCATCATGGGGAACAACACATACCAAGTATGAGCTTCACATCCATCCGGTGGGGTCATTTATCATGTTTTACATCCAAAATTGGCTAAAATATCAAATTGGTCACAAATTCTATTTTCGACCAAATTCACACCCCCCGACCTGACCCAAACACTGGGTTCTGTACTCCCCCCATAAGAAAGCTTACACCTAATTTCAACTTGATCAGACCCACAATTATGGACTTAATCGTGTTTTACAAGGTTTTCAGACTTTTACTCTGGTTGCTCAGATGACTCTGACCGCCGACCCCAAACAATAGGGTTCATGTACTCATTATGGGAACACATACCAAGTCGGAGCTTCATCCATCCAGGTGGGGTCAGTTACGTGTTTACAAGCCAAAATGCCAAACATCAAATTTTCACACAAATTTTTTTATTTTCGAATTCGACCAAAATTTCACATCCCGACCTGAACCAAAACATAGGTTCCTGTACCCCTAAGAAGCTATACACCAAATTTCAACTTGATCAGACCAACCATTCTGGACTTACATCTTTTTTACAAGGTTTCAGACTCTGACTTCTAGTGACCTCATCTGACCTCTGACCTGACCCCCCAAACATAGGGTCATGTACTCTCCTGTGGGGAACATCATACATACCAAGTATGAGCTTTCATCCATCCCGGGTGGGGTCGATTATCGTGTTTGACAAGACAAAATTGGCCACAAATATCAAATTTTAACAAATTTTTCTATTTTCGACCAAAATTCACTTCACTCCCGACCTGAAACAACACCATAGGGTTCCTGTACTTCCCCCCATAAATAAAGCTATACACCAAATTTCACTGATCAGACCAACCATTTCTGGACTTATCGTGTTTACCAAGGTTTTCAGACTTGACCTCTGTGACCTCAGATGACCTCTGACCTTACCCAAAAACCATAAGGGTTCATGTACTCATCATGGGGAACACAACATACCAAGTCTGAGTCCTGACCTACCCAGACCTATCAGTTATCGTGTTTACAAGCTGGGCGTCACACACCTACACACCATCAACACACGGCACGACACACCACCCACACACACACACACACACACACAACGACGTGACTGCATAGAAATTCCTCTGACTCCGTCAAGGACTCAAAAAGGTAGCATCTATTTAGCATCATTATTACCTGAACCATCACACTGGCACGGATTTGTAGTGGATCAATATTTTGCAGTATTTCATATATCATGGGTGGGCCCAGTGCTCAAAACTCCCAAGACCTGCAATGGCCCTCTACACAAGGACCTACAGTAATTTAGAAAAAAACATCCATTGAAGCGTGTGGGAGAAGATGCTTTCAAGTACCATTGTGTGAATTCCTAAAATGGGCCCACAGCCCAAGTAGGACCTTGGATAAAAAAATCCTTGAACACCCCAAAGGTTTACGGCTATTATATCATCATTATAACCGAATGTCGGCACTGTGCAACAAATTTTGTAAGAGTGAGAAGCTTTGCGTGAGTCTACATGATGGGCCCTAGGGCCCACACTGGCCTTGGGACCTAATTCCTGGGCACCATGAAGGTAATGGCAATTGGAGCCACATTTTGACTGAACCTGAGGCACTTGTCCAAAAACAAAATTCGTAGGAGATACCAAATTTTGCAGTATTTACTATGGATGGGGCCCTATGGGCCCAAACTGGGCCTCTGAGCTCAAATTCCTGAACATCCTCAATGGCCTTCTACTAACCCAAGACCTTCACATTTAACTTGAAGAACATCAAGTTAATCTTGTGGGAGGAGTTGCAATTAAAGTACCATTGTGTGAAAATCAATAAACTGGGCCCACGTTCATGTTGGACCTTAGAACCTCAAAATTCCTGAACACCCCAAATGTAACGGCTGTCAGACCATCACTATGACCGAACGCAGCACTGTGCACCTGAATTTTGTAATAGGAAAGCATTTTGGTGTAATTTCCCCATACGGGCCTCAGGGCCCACACTGTGGCGTTCGGAACCTACAACAATCCTTGGGCACACTGAAGGTACAGCTATTAGACCATCAGTATGTGGACGAACATAAGCACTGTGCACAAAATTTGTAAGAGAAATTTGTTTGCAATATTTCATAAATTGGGCCCTGGGGCCAAAACCGGGCCTTGAAACCCAAAATCTGAAAACCCCCTATGGCCTCCACACAAGGACCATTACAGGAACTTTGAAGAACATCAATGAAATTGTGGGAGGAGATGAATTTCATGTACTATTGTGTGAAAATTTCATAAAAATGGGCCCTCAGGCCCAAGTGGGACCTTGGACCAAAAATTCCTGAAAAACCCGAAGATACGGCTGTTAGACCACCTCATGATAACACCGAACATCAGCACTGTGCATTAAAATATGTAGGAGAAGAATCATTTTGAAATTGTACACATAATGGTCTATGGTGCCCCTTTAATGACCTGTGACCTAATCTGCACAAGGACAAAGATGTCCATGGGTCAATAAACATTGTGTCCAAGTTTGGTCGACATGCATCACAGAATGACCGTTCGGGGGCCAATAGGCAATTGTTAACACACTGGATGGATGGATGGATGGATGGATGGATGGATGGATAGATAGATATGATAGATAGATCGATAGATAGATAGATAGATAGATAGAGTGACATGCAGATTCCAATAGCTTAAACCAGCATAGCTGGTTGAGCTAAAAATGAGAGCATGCAATTTGGGGAATATCAATGTGTAGATTTGTTTTTCCTCTCTCGTTCAATGGCACGTGGGTGGGGTGCAGGTGTAAGCTGAATATGTGAAAGTGATCTACTTCTGCTCTGCACGGAGTGTGTGAGGGAGATGCCAGTTACAGTAT
Organism: Sclerodactyla briareus; assembly: GCA_026419785.1. Taxonomy (NCBI): domain Eukaryota; kingdom Metazoa; phylum Echinodermata; class Holothuroidea; order Dendrochirotida; family Sclerodactylidae; genus Sclerodactyla; species Sclerodactyla briareus. The sequence continues at coordinate 93,790 of JAODTK010005806.1, read as the reverse complement.
ATCACTCTTGGTATCCTCACCGTCTCCAGTTGTTCCACTCGGGTCCGAAATTTTGGCCTTGCGGTTGACGTGAAGAGGGGCCAGACCCCCCCCCCCCTCAAACCTCAATCAGGGTGGGTAATGCTGTGTAGTAACTAAACCTCCACTAACTCCACTGTTGTAGAAGGCAAAGAGTGCATCCACTGGGGGTCAGCTACTAACTCTCAAAGCTTTATGGCAGGCCACTGGGGCTAATGGGTGCATTCAGGCGACTGTTAGTGATAGATAGGAAAAGGGTCATGTGATCATTAGTAAGCAGCTGTGTTGTCAAGGAAGTTGAAGGGTGGATTACAGAATAGGCACAAGCAATGGGCGTGGCCTAACTTTCAGTCTCCTGGGACTGTTAGCTCTGTTAGATGTTGTAAAAGTGTCACATGATCATCAGCCAACCAGGTCCCTTTATTGAAGGCTATTGACGTAATTATTTGTCATGACACGTCAACACTTATATAATTCCCCGGTTGGTCTGCTGCACATATGAACTATTGCTCTTTACCCCCTCCTGAACCCCCTCCCCAACACCCAACAAATGGCTGCACCGTGGTAGGAGGCAAAAAAGGCTGTCCTCATTAGTTACATTTTATAGAGCAACTACGTGCAACTTGATTTGGGAAGTTTTAGTAGGCCTCCTGGAGCTCATCTAGGCAGTTAGGAACTTGACCATGTAACCCTGGATGGACACCAGCCATTACCAACTCCCTCTTCCCAGCAAATGCCCAGGAACCATGCATGTAACTAGCAGAAGAATGGTAGAGTGGTATCAGTGACACTTCCACAACCAAAATATAAGGGGTTCGAATTCCGGGAGCAGGTTGGGATTGGTTACAACCCTTGCCTTGTTATCGTCTGAACACTAGTCGAGAAGAGGAGGCCGAACTATCGCCGGTGCCCATCCATGATCATATGGCCAGGGTCCAGATGAGCCTTAGTTGGCTTCCTGAACCCATAGAAATCAAATCGAATCGAACTGCTCCCAGGAACACCAATAAACGCCTGTCCCCGACCGAAGAACGCATGTTATAAAATATTCCAGTTGCACTTTTTGTCCCCAAAGATTGGAAGTGGTGGTTGTAGCCTGGACTTCACCACTGCAATTTAGCCAGTGTTGATTGCTACACAGTAAGCCACAAACAGCACAATAACTCCCTCCTCCCCCAGAAAAAAGAATGAGAAAACCACTGAGTGACACAGAAATTGCCAAAACAGCCTTTCTCAAAAAGTCCAGCAGGGAGTGAAGTAGATTGAAGCCTAGTATTTCTTACACGTACAGTAAGATATGTATGAGCATCCTTTTGCATTCCTTATGCATCCTTAAAGGGCAAGTCCAGCCAAAATATTTTAAATGTTCATATGATGTTGCTTGAAAATCATGCCAATCAAACTTTGTTTCATGTTTCATAGCATGTTTGGTTAAAAGTGACCAAATTTGGAAGATGATTAATTCATCACTGATCTAAGTGCAATTTTGCCAATTGGCAATATGGATGGGATTTCATATCTACCCATTTAAAGAAAAAAAAGAAAATATGTCTTAACTTTCCCTTATAATTGGTAGATATGGACATCATAAAAAGGTTGCCAGTTTGCCCAAATCACCAAATTATATGAAATTTGAGGGAGGAGGGAAGCCATATCTTCCCCAAACAGAACAGCTTGTAAAACCTGGACCAAGTGATATTTGAATAGATTTTATTTCTTAACATATAACCAAGAAGAGTATTAATTTGACGGGACTTTGCCCTTTAAGTACATATGGGCAACCTTTTGTATTCAGGAGGGCAGGGGTGGCAGATGAAAAAAAAAATTTACAGAGTTTACACAACCATATATATAGTTGACTTGACAGGTTGTTTCTGAACTACTATTTAATCTTGATTTGTTTTTGCTATTCTATCACCAACATTGCATGGAAAAACTTCTATTGATTTCTTGCCACTAATTCCAACATCCATGTTTGCCACATGAGGAAATGGAAATGAATCCATATAAATCAAAATTCCTTGTTCAATAGTCAGATAGTCAAATGATTAGCCCCCAAATATTACCTTCAAATTCGGGAAACACGCTGGAACTGGAAACCTATAACGATGTCAGTTGAGAATGTTGCTTGAATATACTACAGCCATGCTCCCTCCACAAGGTAGGTCGGGCTACCCAACAATGGAGGTCAACGCGTTCACCATGAACCCTGTAAGTAGGTGGGCCTCATCTGCCATACGTCTCTGCCTTGGGAGGTTTTTCACACTCTGGGGATATGGCATTCTTTCTGTAACAAGACAAGGCGATCGCCCCCAGTGTCTCGCTGTGTGCGCGATCAGTGTTTCCATCTAATAGCCACCATGCAAAACAGGTTACAAGGAATTTAATGTGGTGCTTTAAGATTATGGTATAAGCATTAACACCCTTAAAATAAGTGATCAATTTCCAAATTCGTAAGGAATGATTATGGACAATGTCTACAAGGAGGTGAAGAAGTAGAAGTTTTGTGGAAATGTGATAGCTGGCCTCTACTAAATATGAATAGACCCAATATTCAATGCAGATTGACGCATGGCTCATTTCACATATCTCAGGACACTCCTAATACTGGATTCAACAAATTGAAACATTTGCATGAATGAAACAATTACACACTGCATAACCCAGTGACTCGAGTCAATGTTCTGTTAACATTTTGGGGGAATAAACTAAGGTAGACCTACCAATTTCAAGCTTCAGGAAAAGCAAAACCAACGTTGACATTTGGGAAACACCATGCAAACTAGACCACTGAATGACTCAGTGTCCTCCACCCTATGTGAAATAATAACAATTTGATATAGGGAAAATCACAAGAGTGCTATTTAACCGAAATGCGTGGCGGAGGGAAGAAAGAAATCTGACGAAAATGCGAATTTTGCAAATTTATGCAAATGAGATGACTCATTTCCATATTTGACGCTGAAATTAATTCAGTACATCTACTTCATATCCAGCATCTAGGTGCCAACAAGTAACCACATCACCTACGGTTCATCTGTGTTTGCTAACGAGCCCTGAACAATAGATTCCTAAAATCAGCGAATTAACCTTCTTGACTAGACACGCCTGGCGGTAGCCAGGCCAACTTGTATATCCCCCACTTGCCAATAACAGGTCTATTTTTTTGTGCCCGTTAACTCCTTAAATTAAGCACATTTATTCAGAGTCAACATTAACACATGACACCCGACAGAGGTCAAAAAACAATTGAGGTCAGAGGGCCACACACATGCAGTCAACAATTATCTCACAATGGTTAACCATCCGCTTCACAGATATTCAATTCTCCGATTACGCCAGGAAACAGTTTTTGACCCTAAGTGACTTCGAAGCAAAACCTTTAATGAATGGCAGTTTTTATGAAAATTGTAAACTCTCCATGTGAACATCCACTCCTAAGAGCATTCTGCATTATGTATACCGCCAGTGCTTTTGCCCAAAAAAATACTAAAATCATTTTTGGACCCCTACGTGACCATTTATGACCTTCAATGACATGGCGGACTTTATAAAAATTGTTACTCTCCAGGTGAGCATCCCCTCCTAGAGGCATATTACATTCCATAACACGCCTAATGTTATTGAAAGAGCATTAAATTAAACTGTGACCCCTTGTAACTACCAAGTATGCGTCGATCGAAGCGGGAGTTGGTTCCCCAGGAGCACACAAAGGTCTATCACATATCCAAAACAACCAGTTTATATTTTTTTGCCCGTAATCCTTAATAAGCACATTATTCAAGATCAACCTTTAACCACATGACCACCCGACAGAGGTTCATCAAATTGAGGTCAGAGGTCACACACATGCAAGGTCAACAATTATATCACAATGGTGAACATTCAAGCCTTCACAGATATCAATTAGAGTTATAGCCAAAAAACAGTGGTTGACCCCGAAGGACCTTGAATGGACCTTAATGACATGCAGGTTTTATGAAAAATTTGTAACTTCCCATGTGATACATCCACTCCTAGGAAGCATTTTGCATTTGTGGAACAAGCCAGTGCTAATGCAAAAAAAAAGTACTGTTTGCAAATCAGTTTTGACCCCTAGTGACGTTTAATGACCTTCAATGACATGCGGTTTTTATAAAAATTGTTACTTCATGTGATGCATCCACTCCTAGTGGCATATTGCATTCCATAACACGCCCTAAGTGAGGTGCGAAAGAGCTATTAAATTAAAATTTGAACCCTTATAACTACCAAAGTAACCGATCGAAGCGGAGTTGGTTCCGCCAGAAGCAACCACACAGGTCTATCCACATATCCAAAAACAAACCAGTTCCATTTTTTTTTGCCCGTAACCCATTAAATAAGCACATTATTCAAGACTCAACCTTAACCACATGACCGCCCGACAGAGGTAAAATTAATTGGGGTCAGAGGTCACACACACATGCAACAGGCAGGTCAACAATTTTATATCAAATGGTGAACCTTCCAGCCTTCACAGATATTCAATCTCCGGATATGGCCAGAAAACAGTTTTTGGGACCCTAGGGACCTTGAATGACTTAATGAATGGCGTTTTTATGAAAATTGTAACTCTCCATGTGTACAACACTTCCTAGGAGACCATTTGCATTTTGATTTGACATGCCCAGTGCTATTGCCAAAAAGTACTACAATCAGTTTTTGACCCTCACGTGACCTTGAATGACCTTCAAGACATGGCGGTTTTATTAAAATTGTTACTCTCATGTGATGCATCCAACTCCTAGAAGCATATTGCATTCCATGAACATGCCTAATGTTTATCGCGTAAAAAGCTAGTAAATTAAACTTTGACCCCTTGTAACTACCCAAGTTAAGTGTCCGTGCGAAGCGGGATTGGTCGGCCCCAGAAGCACAAAAAAGGTAGAGTCACAATATCCAAAAATGACCAGTTCTATTTTTTGGCGTGTGTTGTAAACTCCCTTAAATAAGGAAAATTTATTCAAAACTTGAGCCTTTTAACCCCCGACAGAGGTCAAAATGAGTCAGAGGTTCACACACATGCAGGTCAACAATTATATGACAATGGTGAAAATTCCAAGCCTTCACAGATATTCAATTCTCGATTATGGCCAGAAGAAAAACAGTTTTTGACCCATCAGTTGACCTTATGACCTTCAATGACCATGGACAGTTTTTATAAAATTGTAACTCTCCATGTGATACATCCACTCCTAGGAAGCATTTTGCATTTGTGGAACAAGCCAGTGCTAATGCAAAAAAAAAGTACTGTTTGCAAATCAGTTTTGACCCCTAGTGACGTTTAATGACCTTCATTGACGTGGCGGTTTTTATAAAAATTGTTACTCTCCATGTGATTCATCCACTCCTCCTAAAGGCATATTGCATTCATAACAATCCTCAATGTTATTGCAAAAGATCTATTATTAAACTTTGACCCCTTGTAACTACCAAAGTATGCGTCCGACTCGAAGCGGGAGTTTGGTTTTCTCTCCATGAAGCACCCAAAGGTCTATCACAATCCAAAAACAACCATTTATAGTTTTATTTGCCCCTTAACTCCTAAATAAGCAGAATTTTTATTCAGACTCAACCTTTAACCACATGACCACCCTACAGGTCATATTGGGGTCAGAGGTCACTACACATTCAGGTCAACAATTATAACACAAGGGTGAACCTTCAAGCCTTCACCGATATTCATTCTCCGATTCTGGCCAGAAAACAGTTTTTGACCCCTAAGTGACCTGAAATGACCTTTAAAGGAATGGCAGTTTTTATGAAAATTGTACTTCCGTGATACAACCACTCCTAGGAGCATTTTGCATTCTGATGAACATGGCCCAGTGCTATTGACAAAAAAAAGTTACTAAAAGCAAGTTTTTGACCCCTACGTGACCTTTGAGACCTTCAATGACAATGGCGGGTCTTATAAAACATTGTTACTCTCCATGTATGCATCCACCTCTAGAAGCTATTGCATTCCAATGAAAACATGCCTATGGTATGCGTAAAAGCTATTAAATTAAACTTTGGACCCCTTGTAACTACCAAAGTAAGTGTCCGATAGAAGCGAGGAGTTGGGTCTCCCACCATAAAGAACACAAAGGTCGTCCACATATCCAAAATTGACCAGTTTCTATTTTGGGTTGATGTAAATCCTAAATCAGCACAATTTATTCAAACTGACCTTTAACCACCCGACAGAGGTCAAATTGAGGTCAGATGTCACACACATGCAGGTCAACAAGAATGACACTGTGAAACTTCCGCCTCACAGATATTCAATTCTCCGATTATGGCCAGACAACAGTTTTTGACCCCTCAGTGACCTTGGAATGACCTTCAATGACATGACAGTTTTGATGGAAAAATTGTAACTCTCCATGTGATACATAAACTCCTAAGAGCATTGCATTCTGATAACACGCCCAGTGCTATTGCAAAAAAAGTATTAAAATCGTTTTTTTACCCCTAGTGACATTTAATGGACCGGCAATGGACATGGCGGTTTTATATAAAAATTTGGTACTCTCCATGTGATGCATCCAATCCTAGAAGCATTTTGCATTCAAGGAACATGCATAATGTTATTGTAAAAGCTAGAAATCAAACTTTGACCCCTGTAACTACCAAAGTATGCGTCGATCGAAGCGTGAGTTGGTTTCCTCCATGAAGCACACAAAGGTTATCACATATCCAAAAAGAACCAGTTTATATTTTTTTGATGTAACTCACTTAATAGAAAAAATTTATCAAGACTCACCTTAACAATGACCACCTGACCAGAGGTCAAAGTGAGGTCAGCGGTCACACACATGCAGGTCAACAATTATATACATGGTGAACCTCCAGCCTTAACAGATATTCAATTTCCCGATTATGGCCAGGAAAAAGTTGGACCCATAAGTGGTGACCTTGAATGGACCTTAATGACATGGCAGGTTTTAAAAAATTGTAACTCTCACTGTGATACATCCACTCCCTAGAAGCATTTGACATGCTGGATGAACATGACCCAATGCTAATGCCAAAAAGTACTGAATCAGTTTTTGACCCCTACGTGACCCCTGTGATGACCTTCAATGACATGGCGTTTTTAAAAAATTGTACTCTCCATGTGATGCAGCAAACCCTTTTGTTTCCTAGAAGCAAAGTGCATTCCAATGAACACGCCTGCCTAATGTATTGCGAAAAAAACGCTATTAAATAACTTTGAACCCCTTTAGTTGTAACTACCAACGTGAGTGTTGTCGAAGAGAGTTGGTTTCTTCCATGAAGCACACAAAGGTCATCACATATCAAAAATAACCAGGTTCTATTTTTTTGGCCCGTAACTTCTGAAATAAGCACATTATTCAAGACTACAACCTTTAACCACGTGACCACCCAAACAGGGGTCAAATTGCGGTCAGAGGTCAAACACATGAAGGTCAACAATTATAGCACATTGGTGAACCTTGACAGCCTTCAAAGATATTCAATTCTCCGATTATGGCTCGGAAAACAGTTTTGGGTGACCCTAAGGGACCTTGAATGACTTTAATGACATGGCCCGTTTTTATGAAAGATTGTAACTCTCCATGTGATACAACAACTCCTAGGAGCATTTTGCAGTCTGATGAACATGCCCAGTGCTATAGTCAAAAAGTACTAAAATCAGTTTTTGGACCCCTACATGAACCTTGATGGCTTTCAATGACATGGGGTTTTTATAAAAATTGTTAATCTCGATGAGTTGCACGCAGTCTACAAGTTTATACCGTTCACAAAGTTTATACTGCCATTGCGATTGCCAAAAAGGCTATCAAAACCAAACTTTCACCCCTTGTATCTTGAGAACCAAGTGCCCATTGAGTGGCAGTAGTTGTTTCGTCTATAGACACAGAGCTCTGTCACCATATCCATTTTGACAGAAATTTACAATTCAATTCCTTTGCCCTGTAACTCCAAAAATAGGCCAATCAAGTTGAATTTGACCTTGACCTCTTGACCTCATTATCAGGGGTAGTTGTGACCGCTGATCTGAATCCACTATATGACAAATCACTATAGACATCCTAACTGCACTTATTTCAAATTGAAACTTTGACCTCCTATATCTTCTCGCACAAAGGTCACATGGGGTCAAATTAGGTCCGTTTCGATCGGAAGGTCCTTTTGAGATCCGAAAATGGCCTCGAAAACTTGATTCAGCCAAAAACATGGTCAAAAGTCATCTGAGAGGGTCAAAGGTCACCAGATGGAGGCCAACGAAGTGAATCCACAATGGTGAACCTCCAACCTTGGCAGACATTCGGTTTCCCATTAGCCAAGAAAACTGGTTTTTGACCCCGAATTGACTGTGACGACGGTATTTACGCTGAAAAATCTAATCAGTTCATCTACCTCATATCCAGCATCTATGTGCCAAAACTAGTCACCATAGCACCTACGGTTCATCCGTAATCTTGCACACGAGCCTAAACAATAAATTACAGGACAGGAAAGAGGCTAATTACTTACTAATGAGTGACTTGGCGCGCCAAATCTAATCAGATCGTGTCACCCACATGATGCTAACCATAAAATTTTGTCGGCAATAGCCTTGCCGTTCGAAAGTATCCTGCTCACGGAAAGTGTGACACACACACACAACACCACACACACACACACACACACACACACACACAAAACTACAAACACACCACACACATCACACACACACATACACCACACACACACACATAGTGACCACTAAGTCTCCTCCCAAATTTCATTTTCCTGCGAGACAAAAATATGTCTACAAGTGTGTAAAAAAGATATACACGGAGCTGATCCAGTGTGTTTGTGATGATTTTGTTCTTATTTGATGATCGTTCGGTCAATTGTGCAATCAACCATCAGCGTTCGCAGGGCGACTATATTTTCTGGATGCACACTGGAAAAACTCACAGCAGAAGATGTACTGAGGACATGTTTACTTCAATATTTAAATTGTGTCCAGAACGCCAGATGCTCTCCAAGAATGACCGAAGAAAGTTGGATCAACTCGATCACAGGCATATGGAAGGGTACCATTCAAGTCTTTGCAGCTCCTACTGCGTATGCTAATACTGTCGTTCTTATGGAAATTGACAAATTTCTAGTCAAAATTTTGGCATGTTCAAACCTTCAGTATGTTGCAGTCAGAAGGTCCCAAGGCTCAATTGTGACCACACAGAGGCAGCGAGTTGTCACAATTCAGAGCAGGCCTTGCACCTTGCAAGAAATGTTTGGAAGAATTTTAATCAAGTGTAGTCCATCCAGTGCTGCAATCAAGGCTGGTGACTGACCTCGGAATTAGGCCTGCCTGTCACCTTCAGAAGCCCAAGATTAATGTAAGAGGTCGCCCAGTAGATCGGAATGAATGACCAACCAAATAAACAGTAACAAGACCACCATGGATTGGAGAATCCACCTATCCAGGACCTTGATCTGAGAAGTTACGTACCCTACTGATGCTCCCAGGGTCCACAACACTACTGTTAATATACCTGAACTGAGTTCATCAACTAGACATGTAGTTTTGTTGTTCCTGCCGCCGCATCCACCTGAAAGAGTTCCACAATAATAGCATGACTCTCAAACGCATTGTCTGATTCAGCCAAAACCTTGGCACACACGTCTGCCATCAGGAAATCTAGAATTGGTTTGAAAGTTGATGTCAACACATGACTGGAGCCTGCAGAATTTGTAACAGTTTTGTGAATTTGTCAAGATTTCAACCAAATTTGAGGCCAATAGTTTTTCGAACTTCATCAGAATTACATTGGAACGAAATTAGGTGGATGTGGCTTTTGGGTAATTGGAACCCCTTTAATGGTTAATGTGATTAACACTGTTGCCCACCGCCCGCTCAAATGTGGATACACATGATGGCTTTATACCTGTCAGCCGATGTCTAGCTGATTTGATTTGATAACTATGTGTTCAGGAAGCCAAGTGAGCACAGAGGAACTGGCTGTATCGATTGTGAAGAGACTCAAGGCGCTTAGCCGCAGACTCACGTATTCGCCTTGTGTTATGCTATCCACCCGAAGGTGCTTAGCTGACTGAGAAATTCTTAGTCAGAAACTGAAGAGGCTCCAGTTTGGGTGTGAAAGGACACCGGGGAAACTCGCCTACTCTTTTCAAAAAGTGGCCCTGAGTAACAAGGCAGGGGTGAGAATTCCTGCTTCCATTTAACAACTCCATCCGACGGACGAGAGTGTAGCTTCACTCATGCAGCCACTTTCCTACACGAGAAAGAAGCGGAGTGAAAGCTGGTGTCTGTGATGACATTGTGTTTGAACCAGAGACCTCAGGTTTCCACCAAGCTCATTGCAAAACCTTGAAACAAACCCCCAAATCCACTGCTTCACAGAGGCATGAAGTGTAGACCAAGACATAGCCCAACACAACTGCGAGTATAGCCACCTATGACAAAACGCTTGGTCACTGCTGGAACTGAGACTCGACCTGTTTGCTTGCAAAGCCTCACGGATGCCACTTTTCCGCAATTCATTCATTCACCCAATTCATTGCTATTCCTTGTATAACTATCATGCTAGTTATCACCATAGAGGTCGGGTAGACCTGCTGCAAAAGTCTGGTTTAAAAAATCCATGAATTTCAGAGATTAATGACAGAGAATGACCTTCCTTCGCTCCTCTTTCTGCAGCCTGAAGGTGTACAGCGTCTCCTGTCGCATAACCGCCTGCGAATAATAGAAAATATAATGTGTTAACTTGAATATAATGTCAGCTGTACAGACCATTTTCCACTACTGTATGCTCAACAACTGTATGCCACAGCACTAATGAATGGAGAAGAAAAAGGTTCCAAAATCTAAGCCCGATGCAGATGAACAACAGATCAGAGTTCCTCGATCATGTCATCTGAGCGTTGCAAAAAAACATTTTTAGGTGAAACAGTGTTTCACCTTGCCATGTGCGTTGCGTGTTTCAATGGATACCTTCATTGACGTAAGCATGACCCAGAGGAGACCAGACAAGCTCTGTCAATAGATCTCCGAACTTTAGATCGAAAAATATTCAGTTTGAATTCAGTAAATGACCAATCTGCCTTCCAGAACATTATTCATATGCACACTTCCACCCAAGTCTTAATTGGGGATATGCAAGGCAATAGCACTTGTCTCTTGATTATCAGAGTGCATGCTAGCACCTCATGATCAGAGTAATACGCTATGATCGAAATAAAACGAGCAAAATTGAAATGGAACACATTCACTCAAAATGAAATAATATCCAGGTGCTTATATAGCGCTTTTCGACGTGATCAAAGTGCTTCACGGATATTACACTTGATAATCAGTGGTTTGCACACCTGTACTATATATTCATATAGTACGCATCTCTTTCTTCTTCACTCTGACACACCATTTCAGTGCACCACTTCCCAATAGGGTGCAGCCACATGCGACGCATGCCTACTATCACAAGTCACTTTACAAGGTCCTCAACAGGTGGGTAACGCAAGACAGTCGAGGAGACATGCCTAATTGTCTAAAGGCACTACAGAAAAAGGGCTTTGTGGGATTCAAACTCACAATCTTCGGATCACAAGTCTGGAGCTCTGCCGACTCTGCCTTCTACGGAATGGAAGGAATCATCAACACCCAAAATATGAGGCAAATTCATCACTGGGTAATTCCCCCCCCCCCTCCCATCGTCATAAGATGACCAGCATGAGAGGTCAGAATACTCCCTACTTCCGATCAAAAATTTGCTAAATTACACAATGCATTTGATTGTGACATTCTTTGGAGACTAAGGGAATGGACCAGAATAAATTTTGAACTAGAATAACTGCTATAGTTTTGTTCATTGTGAGGTTATAAATTATTTACCCTTCCACTGGTGGCAGCTACCACCGAAACTGTCCACACTGTTCCTTTGGCATGGGACCATTCGTTGGGAAAGTTGGGGAGGGAAAGCTAGGTCAGGCCCAGCCTGGTCAGTTGTTTGTCTGGAGGAGGCCGGTCTTTTGAAAGCAGCAGGTGGCTGCAGCTCTAGAGACCAGGCATGTGCTCCTATGAGCGAGTCGTAGACAATTTTGGGGTTGGCACATGTTGTAGTTGTTTGACTGGGTGAAACACTCTGAGCGACGGGAGAACAAACTCCTCAAAATTGTACCTGGTTAGTGAGCTTCATGCTTTCTTCATACATCATCTCAGAATGGGCCCGGTGAAGAAAACTGATCCATTCTGAGAATGAAAAAAGAGAGACAATCAAGAGAACAGCCTCCCCATGAACCCTTCCACATTGCAAATTGGTACATGTAAGCTACTGGTGTGAGATTAAGCATCCCTAATAGCAGTGCACTATACATGTATGCAAATACACAGCATGCACGTTCTACCTCTAATGACATGCATACAGTGCGTAGCCTACCAGCAAAATGAATATGACTGGAGATGCACACAGAGGTCATGAAATAAAATTAAAAGAATCATTAAATACACTGTAACTATAGGGATCAATGTGTTTTGTCTCTCTGCGGTGGTTCCTTGCCTGCATTAGGTTGCATGCATTTAGAGAGTACTTAATATCACATACAGTACCATACAGTACATGTACAATGCCTCGACATGGCCATACTGAAAACTAGCACTTTTGCCAACCATGCAATGTCACTTATTATATCTCTAACTTCGGGGATAGCTATATATGGTTTGGCCTTGTCATCGCTGATACCGTCAGACAGTTTTTCATGCTAGTACAATAACTCCTCAACACACTGGTTAAATATCCTAGAACAAGGCACATATGTCCGCCACAGCGTAATATAACTTGATTGGGTTCTAATGGGTTCGAAAGTGGGCATAATTGCCACATTGCTCAGACAAACAGGATTTGACTGATTTTTTTCTTCATATTTGTGTGTTTCGAAGCATGGTGATCGTTTCAAAAACCTTTCGAAAACTTTCATTCTCGCACCAAGGGACCCTACCCGTCAGTCATTTAGAAAAATTTCTGTAATTTTTTTGCAGATTCACAGGTTTTGGAACATCACGATCGCTTTGGGACTAACTTTTCATTTTGCACTGTAGTACGCCATACAACGGTAATTTTTTTTTTTCAGAGCTGTTTGTATCACAAATTTGGGCATTTGAAATGAGACCAGGTCATCCACCGAATGCTCATATGTGGGAAAACTATACATGTTGGCAGCAGGGCCTTAGCCAGATGGGTGTCCCACCGTCATTGAGATGGCCGGGACACTGATGGGGACGGCCGATTTTCTGTGAGACGGCCTTTGGACCGCCACCATTTTTTTTTTTTTTTTTTTTTGGTGGGTCAACGATTACCTCAGTCAGCATTGACATGCCAAGTTGCTTTCTTGACTCCACCAAAACTGAACTGAAACTGGCGTCTTTTTTTCGGTCTCGATCCCCGCTCCGCACTGGTGCCCGCGATTTGCAAGTGCATTTGTGCTATAGTGATTTTCATCATTCACAAATGAGACACTCTATTTTGAATTCCTGGCTAAGGCCCTGGTTGGCAGTTCACCTACCAGCTGATGTGTGGTTATAAAGCTGAAATGAGGCAGTGGTCCTATAGGGCATATAGATGTCAACTCCAGTGAACTCCCGGGCTCTGGCTCCATTATTTGGGATAAAAATAAATGTCAGGGGCATTTTTCCATTTACTTTAGAGTGGACTGAGCCAACCATAACTGGTTAAATTTAAGCCTGTTCATGGGTCTTAAGAGCACATGCTCACCACTAACCATGGTGTCATTCAGTTTTGAAGCCGTGTTCCATTTTCTTCCAGTTTCAATTTGTACACTGCATATACTATACAACATTAAACACACAGACCTACATGTACTTGGGTATTATCATGTTTTTCATACACCATACTCAGGGTTGCCCCCACGCCGGTGGACACCAGGCAGTGCTACCCGGCTCTCAAAAGTTCCGCCTGGTACTCAAGTCAATTTCAGCCTAAGTTCCGTCCAGCACAAATTTCTTACCATAACTGAATAAAAAGATCCTAGGAAATTTCAGTGATCCAGAAGAAAAAACAAAGGTATCTCAGGGGAAGTTTGAGGATCATAATCCTTCCTAAATGCCACCATTTTGCATGTAGGCGCCATCAGGATCTAAAAAATTCTCAAGGGGATGCCCCATCCCCTTATACCCCTACCCCAGGACGTACACGCTGTCACTAATCACCCAGCTCCAAAAATAACCTGGTGACAACCCTGTACCATATTTATTCTGATGGGAGCACACTGCGTCACCATTAGAACATTGATTCACAGTTCTAGCGCTTTTCATCAGCAAAATGAATAGGAGCAGGGAAGGCATCTACATGAAATAATGAAGACACCTCCATCTAGAGTAATCATGGCTCAATTTGTTGGTTGCTCGTTCATCATCAGAGACGACCAAAATTTCAGCAAAACTTTTGTTTAGGACCTCCCATTTCCGCTGTGCTCTTAATATTAGGACGCAAAAATTGGAAGGTTGGTAAAGAGGCATGTGCACTTGAACTATACAGGCATGGGAGCTTCTGATAGAATCAGTTTGTTTGTACACCATGCATACACATACATTGTGTTTTCATGCCATGTGGAGAAGTGGCATTAGGTGTATTTTGTATATATACTGGGAAGAGCCAGACACTTCTCTCCTGCGCCTGTCCAGACAGTTCTAGGAGCTACTTGGCTGTCTGCAATAAAACCAAGGTCATCAATTGGTAACGATAGAGTAAATCTTCTCTGTCGGGCTGCTTTCGGGGGGGATTTTTTTAACAAAATTTAATATTTTCACTTTTTTGTCTTGTCTTTTGGCTAGGAATGAGGATTATAAATATTCACAATTTAACATTCCAGGCAGCTGAGCATGGCACTGTTTCATTTGATCACTGTCATGTGAGTAGCACAGCAAAATTGGAATTACCATATTCATTGCAATGAAAGCGCACATGCATTTTTTATACCATTTTGTGATTTTTGTGTCCTAACAGAAACAGTGAAATCAGACAAGAGGTCTATAAAATAACAGTAAAAACAAAAGTTTGTTGACCATTTTGTCCTTGTTGATGTCAGACGATCAAAATGTTAAATGCTCTGGATCATTTTGTTAATAGGTCTACGATGCACCTCATGCATATGCATAACATGTTATGCATCTGAGGCTAGTTAAAGTGACCCATGTTCTTAGGAACATGCATGCTCAAGTGTGTTCACATATATGCACAGTGTGCCTCTTTTATCTATAATATTATCAAGTAGATGCACTTGTGAATGTATGACGCACTCTACTACCCGCGAAAAAGGTGGGTCATGAATTGCACTTGGGTGGGTCAACAAACTGGGTATAAAGACCCACCCCCCTCAGTCACTTTTGTGACTGGCAAATCATGAGAGTAACACACCCCAAATTCCAGAGCCCCATACCCTGCTATACAATTTGAAACGACTGACTCACCCGTCAGTCACTTCAGTGACCTACAAAATTGGTACAATGACCCACAGTGAGTCACCCTACATTGGACTATGACCATAGCTACAATGACTCCCTTTGTCCAGGGTAGTGAGGGTGTGCCATGCAATTGACAAGTGCATTAGCCATGAAGAGGGTATGATATGTATATAATACTTCAGGCAAGTGAGAAATAAACTTACTAGGGTCATCAGGGATTGTACTGTGGGCATAGTTTGGAGCTGTAAATGAGGAGAAAGTAAACATGTGTTTCATTCAGCAAAATGTGCCAGAGTGACTGTAACTGTGAACGATTGAGAATGGAGGGTGAAACTTTGAGCGTGAAATGTTTAGACCAAGATTGCTCAGTATGTAAACCTTCAGGCTGGCAAAAAAAAGGGGGCAATAGGGTGGCAAACCCGGACTGTTATTGCCAGATGTTCAATCGCCCGTGGTAGTGCACCAGGTTCAATATAGGTCAAATAAATTTGTCAATTGGGCATTGGCATCAGGGTGACTGACTATAACTGATATATGGCAATTTTTGCACTGCTAATCTGCGAAAGAGGTATAGGTGTTGTTTGCGTGATCGCGTGAAAGATTAGGCATAGCTAACACAGTAAATATGTAAAGATGTAAGGGGTGTTTGTTCCTCTGTTTGAAGTTGTGATCACTGCTTTATTATAGCAGGCCGGCGCCAGAACATCCGCCCCTTTCAACTCGGGCAGCCGCTCATTACTACTAGTAATAGTCCTAGTATACTAGCCCCACCCACAGGCCCCCTCAACGTTCTATGTAGTATAGCCTTATACTAATACACGAGGTTTGACACTTCTGCCATTGACTAACAGTTAAGCAGTCTAGTGTTATTCGATTTTTAAACTCTAAATTTGAGCTCATCTTACCAACTTTGTTAGGAAAAGATGCCTCACTGGATCATCTGAGTTGTAGAATCAGCTCTGCAGTATTTTTTGTCAAAACTTGTTATAGTCTTGGTGGGTGTTGGTGAATTTTTGGAACAATTCCTGGGCTCATCACATCTCGGTGTCCAGTGATTATAATCAAAACATAGGGAGTGACTTGAGCAAGTAGAGGGCAACTGCGCCCCATCAGGATTTGCCGCCATGCTTGATTTCCACTGGACACCGAGATGTAAGCAAGCTCCAGAATTGTTCTCAAGAGGCACCCACACCACCAAGACAATAACTTTTTTTGATGAAAATTTACTGCCAGAGCTGATTCTACAACTCGATGATCCAGGTGAGGCATCTTTTTCTTCCAAAGCCCCACCTAACAAACCAGTTTCGTGGAACCAGTTCATTGATATGACCAGTTGATTTTGCAATATGCTGCTTGTTCTACATCTTACCTTGCTTTCCAGGCCCAGCCTTTGGCAAAACGTTGGTGAACATCGCCTGAACTAGTCGTGACTCGATTGGTGGATGTACGTAGAGATTGCCAAAACAGTTTGGCACAAGCTTGATCTTCCTTGCTTGAGCCAGAAAATACAGTTTGAATTCCTTCCACCCCGGTCATTCTGACTTCTGGTTATTGGCATGGCGTTGCCAAATGTCAACTAGATTTTCGAGTAGAATATTCTTCCAGGAATATTCTACTTCCTGAAAGTCGACTTCCATTACAGAAAACGTTCGAATGTGCACTAAACTGGCAAATTGCAGGGTGAATAGGCTCAATAGGTTGATAAGGCTCACGCCTATATGTTAGAAGAAATTGATGAAAAGTGATAAAATAAAGTTGGTTTACACTGTGAACATTTTTTATTCTTACAAAAAGAAATACACCATGCATGCTTATGTTACATTTTACAAGAAACATCTTGGGGACCAATTTTGAATGAGCCTGCAAATCTCAATTGATTACTAAAAATTGGATAATAATAGGCCTATAACTACATTTGTAATTCGATTACAAGCTAGTTTACCTCGTTTGTCGAGACCCAAAATGGCACGTCGAAGGACGATAAAATAAACAAAATAAAAGAAAAGAAGGTACCGTATCTATGGGCAACGGCACGCTGTGGTCATAGTTAAAGGGCAAGTCCATCCAAAAATAGATAATTTTCAATGCTAAGTTGACAATTTGCGAAATGGCAACATTTGATGACGTCATATCTACCAATTTTAAAGCAGAAGCAAGAAATATGTCTCTTTTCCCTTATAAAAATTGTAGATAAGACATCATAAAAAAGTTACCAGTTTGCCAAAATCACCGAATTATATGAAATTTGAGGATGCCTTATCTTCCCAACCCGAACATGCTATAAACCTGGGACAAAGTGATATTTGAATGATTTTTCATTCTCTTTAATAACATCATAACACCAGGAAGAGTATTAATTTGATGACTTTGCCCTCAATATTACTGCGGAACTCTACCACAGTCTCAACAGTGGCCTACTAGGAGGTCACATCGTTGAAGCGTGAAACACATAGAGAAGAATGTAGTTAGTTATGGTGAAAAGTTGAGATGATGATTCAAGGGAATCCAACCCGCAAACTGATTTTCAGTCGATGAGATAGTGAGAATGTGGCAGACATGTATGAGGATGATTTATACAGGGGCTAATTTCATAGCTGGATAAAAATTCAATGCGTCAGTCCAAACCGGAAGTTCCATACGACTTTCCGTTACGGAGTTATAGTCATTTGAAGTTTGTGTATTGTGAAGCATGTGTATTGCGCAAGATCGAAATGCATACCATCATGCAATAATAAATATGTCATACTGCAAAACCCTGAAAACATTTCTTTGTTTTCAATTGAAATCAAGACATAATTTCACTTTGAAAAGCATTTAGTCTATGGAGGATGCTGCAGTGGGTTGGTAGGTGTTGATGGTTACTTTGGTGAGAGAGAGCAACAGAACTTCTGCTAAATGTTGACTTATTCAACAAGATGAAACAATCAAATACCTAACATAATTTCCTGTGTTGTCCATTGTTGTGACGTCATGCGTTATTGCGCAATTGGGATTCTCCCCCAATATCTCTGCTTAATGGCCCAAACATTGGAGGCCACTAACTCCACATCGGAACATCGTTATGAAATGGCGTTGGACCATAGATACAGTTTTCCATTCTCCACGATAAACCTTCTGTGTATCCAAAAGCCTCTGTAGTTATCATTTTCAATGACATAACGGGGGGAAAAAAACCGGTTAATACAGTCCATGCAAAATTAACTTCTTTAAAACTCTATCACTCGAGGAATTGTGACTCTGATTTTAATAGAAATTCACCAGGACTCCTAAGAATAAATAGATGCAAGCATTTATTGACTTCGGAGAAAAAGCTAACTTTTTTTTGCACTTTGATATAGAACGAAATCAGCAACAACTGTGTGAAATCAATAGCAACTAGATTTATTTGGATCCCAATGTTACGTCATCGAACCTGAACTGTCAGTGGCGTACCCAGGGGGGATTGGGAGTCGAAAACCCTCCCCCTCCCCCATGACCCAAGTGATCAATAGATTTTCAACACAAAAACTTATTTATTTGCAGTTCAGTGGAGGGTTGCAGCTGTATTTACATAATATGGCAGCAAGCATGTGTCCTCGAGATCCCATCTATTGGACTTATTTGTCAATAGGGAGAATGAGGCTTAACATAAAAAGCTTTTGAAAAAGATTTAAAATAAATATAAAAAAAACATGTTTTTATAGAGTTACATATGGTGTTATCAAAATTTGTACGAATTTTTTCATTGGACGCAACATGTTTTCAACTTTCACGTTATTTAATTCATTGTATAATTAACGAATGAACTTGCAAAAATGTGTGTGTAATTATCGCATCACAAAACATGTTTATGGGAAACAGGACGGTATAGTCCAAACATTTTCATGACCAGCAAACAAAAATAAAATTATGAAGTTACATATTGTGCTGTGAAAAAAAGTTATGATGTTTTTATTGGACGTAACATGTTTCCATCGTTGTTTAAATAAAACCGTAGCAC
Source organism: Sclerodactyla briareus (assembly GCA_026419785.1). Taxonomy (NCBI): domain Eukaryota; kingdom Metazoa; phylum Echinodermata; class Holothuroidea; order Dendrochirotida; family Sclerodactylidae; genus Sclerodactyla; species Sclerodactyla briareus. The sequence continues at coordinate 74,333 of JAODTK010005806.1, read as the reverse complement.
ATTGAGAATGTTTTTTGTAATATGATTGACACCACATGACATATTGGCAGTGTTGGAGTCGAGTTCAGCCAATCCGAGTCCGAGTCCAAGACCGAGTTTAACCATTCCGAGTCCGAGTCCACGAGTCTCTATACAATTCTGGCATTTTAGCACTATATATGGTATCTGGTTTAAAGAACAGAACACAAGTCTATTGAAGTTTAGTTGTTGCTCACCAACCCCACCCCCCCACCAAACGGTTTATTTGTAATCTTGCTATTCATCCCATACGAAATTTGGGGCTTGCCCCGTACTGTTTTACAGTTTGAGTCATCATTGTGGAAGTTCATAGCAATAGCCATGTGAATGCAATTCCATTACAGCAGTGCCAAAGACTAACACCGAATAAAGGCCCTAAACAACTCAGTATATAACTCCACCTGATCCCCACCTCCCACAGTTTGCAAACTCTGGGAGCCGGACAATAATAACATCCAGAAAGAACCAGTTATCACTTGAAATTTTTTTTTTCATTGCATTTCAAGAACATCAACATATCCATCTTTATAGACAGGCGGTCCATCGTCGTAGTACTTAAGTTCTCATAGGATGCCATGACCGAGCTGCTATATTTGAACAGCCATTCCGACAAGCGCAGTCAAGTTAGTCAATAAACTGCACTATGGCTAACTTCAGATTGGGCTGAGTGAGTTCTGGAGACATTCACAACAAGACAGTACATCGCATTATGATTGTCAATGTCGATTTCAAAATTTCTGCAGTATAACACCTGAGTTATCTTGAACCTGGATCGGACCGAGTCCCTGAGTCCCACCAGCGAGTCACGAGTCAGACCGTCTCAAGGGACGAGTCCGAAACCGAGGTCCTTAAAATCGTTCTCGAGGACCGCTCTCGAGAACAAGACCGGACTCGAGTCCTCCAACACTGGCCATAGGCACAGGGGAAGTGCGTTCGGTTTCCTGCACAATCTGGGGGGTCTGTGGAAAGAAAAAAATTTCCTTGTACCCTTTAGCGTCTCCGTGGGTGGGTGGCGGTGGCCGAAATGTAAGGCATAGACATAGAATTACAGTTCCTTGGAACAGTTTCTTGAAATATAAATGTCTGAAATTCATTGCCATTTTTAGGAGTTGCCCTTTACTGCCCTATACCAGATTACGTCCAGCGAGTGCCGTTCTGCGATTGAGGGGGGGGGGGGGGGGTTGCAAAACATTTCCCCCCTGCGCGTCAACCGATGGTGGCCACCGAATGTATGGGGATTAAACATAGATTCAGTTCCTTCCAGACTGTTTCTTGAAATAAAATTTTCAGGAATTTTATAAACAAAATTTAGGATGTGCCTCACTGCCATATGTGGAAAAGTTTCGTTGCGAAAAGAAATAACGATTGAAATTGATGAGTTTTTCGAGGCTTTTAATTAATTCTTTTACAGAGGGATAATTGCTGGGGATAGCGTGTGACTAGAAGTGTTTTAGTCATCAGTGCAATTGACCTATTGGTTTGCGGCAACAAGACGAGTCTATGTCCTCTCAAAAAGTGATACCAAAGTCAAGGGTTATCAGGTCAAACAATCTCAAAAGGTCAAATGAGGTCAAAGTAGGTCACCAGATTAGTTCACTATATGAACAAACTTCACATTTACAACATTGCTCTGGAAATCTCGTTGCCAAGCAGTGGCGTACGTACGGAAGATCAGAACCCACATGACCCGATTGACCAATACGTTTTCATGCCAAAACTTTATTTTTTGCAGTTCAGTAGAGGTTTTGCCACTGTACTTATCAAATATTGCAGCAGCATGTGTTCTAGGGGCAAATAATGGGACATATTGCCAATAGGGGGGTGTGAGGCAATTTATCAGGGCGCACTTCCCTCGGGTTCCGACCTCAACGCCCCCCCCCCAGACAAGTCTCTCGGTTGCGCCCTGTCTATATAGATTGGTATTAGTAACTACCATGTATGGTCATCTATTAATATGTGGAAGAAGAAGAGCATGGTTTTGTTCATAAGATCCTTAAAATAATCAGTTTGGCTAAAATGATAACATTTGACATAATCCTAAACACCTCGCAGCGGGCCCATGATAACCAGTGTTGCAGTCGAGTCCAGCCAATCCGAGGTCCGAGGTCCTAGACGAAGTCCTCACCATCCGAGGCCGAGTCCAAGGAAGAGTCCTCAACATCCGAGTCAGAGTACGTCGAAGTACTTGTGTCCAGTCCTTGTGTCCGAGTACGAGTCCACGAGTCCCTAGTCCCTATTACAAATTGGCATTTTAGAAGAAATATGGTATCAGGTTCAAAGAAGAAGTTAAGTTATTGCATTAGTTGTTGCATCATCCCCACAAACAGGGGATATCTGTCAGTAATGTTGCAATTCATCCATACAAAATTTGGGTGCCCATACCTGTTTTACAGTTTGAGTCATCATTGGGGAAGCTCATACTAATAGCCATGTAAATGCATTACAGCAGTGCCATAACTAACAAAATAAATGCCCTAAACAACTCATGTATATAACTCCACCTGATCCCACCTCTCACAGTTTGCAAACTCCAGGACAATAATAACTTTCCAGAAAGCAGTTATCACTTTGAAGTAATTTTTTCTTTGCATTTCAAGAACATCATGTCCATCTCTATAGACAGGCATCCATAGCGTAGTACCTCATAAGAATGCCACCTGCTAACAGCCATTCCGACAAGCGCAGTTGGTCAATAAAATGCACTATTGGCTATAACTTCAGTTTTGATTTGAGTGAATTCTGGAGACATTGACAACAGGACATACATCGCATTTATGATTGGCAATGTCCATGTCAAAATTTCTGCCGTATAACACCTAAGTTTCGGGATTTCCCTTCGGATTTTTTTCTGAGCGGTCCCTTGAACCTGGACTCGGATCGAGTCCCTGAGTCCCAACAGTCGAGTCCCCGAGTCCGAGTCTGAGTCATCAACGGACGAGTCCGAGTCCGAGACCGAGTCCTCAAAATCGGTCTCAGAGACGGTCTCGAGACCAAGACCGGACTCGAGTCTCCCACACTGATGATCACACTGACCAATTTTCATGATCCGCCCCATTCGACATGTGTTGCAGGCGGGATATTTTGCATAGCCTACTGTTATCGACCCATATTGACCCGGCCATAGAAGACTTTGGACTGATTCTTCTGAACATCTCATAATCGTGGCCAAATGTCATCTGGTAGGAGTAATAATTAATTTAATTGTACAGACAGATAGACATGCATGATGCCACGATCACAATAGCTCACTCAGTTCTACATGGCTGAGGCGAGCTAACTCACCCAACCACATGGCTGAGGTGAGCTAAAATTGGGGAAATTGCTCATGCTTCAGTTGGGGCTAAGCTGGGGCAACGATGCACCTATAGTCCTCGAATCCGTTCGGTCGTCTGTATGGAGGGACTCAAACTGTATATTACTATTGATTCGTCTATTGCATGATTCGCATAATATAACTAACGACTGGTTCGCAACTATCCACAATTTCTAGATAAGGAAACCTATTTGTTCATCAGTGTTACTCTTAAGAGTCCACAGCTATATGGATTAGGGCTCACTGAATGAAAAAAAAAAAAAAAAAAAAAAAAAAAAAAAAAAAAAAAAAAAAAAAAAAAAAAACTTTGGCGTTACCCTAACCACAAATTTTCGATAACATGAGCAATAGCCTAAGCTGTTCCAGTCAGCATGCAATTACCACAGTGGAAACCAAACAAACTAGCCTAATCAAGATCTCACTCAAACGAATTCAATCGGTAGGCGAGCGTAAACTGAACTACGCTACACTGTTTTTGCTTGTACCCAAGACTCAAAAGACTGCGGGCTTCTTCAACGGAACAATTATTCAACCGAAAATGGGTGTTGGTTCTCGCATGATTTTGAAGGTAGGCCTAACACCAGGGGACTGGAGGTCCAATATCATCAGACTTGTCATGTAACCAATTGGCAATTATCGTTGTCGTTCACGCCTAGCATTGGCATGACTCATGATTAGTGGGGGTATTCAGCACAGCAGCTAGGCCTACATGTATTTGCTGTCACGGATGAGACATTGTGCAGTATTGCTAATTCTTTTTTTGTCAACTTTTTTGTTTGTTTGGATGATTTCAATTTGGAGACATATAGACTGATTCGGTGTAACGTCACAGGAAACATTGTGATGAAAACAAACAGGACCTTCCAATTGAAAGTGTACTGGGAAACACAGACAGACTCTATGGGAATGTCATAACCTATGAAGTGGCCAAACCTATGAACACTGATCTTCGAGAGGGAAAATTTAGTTATTTCAATTTACACCAAGTCGAATGGACCAATCAAATTCTACCCTATCTATGTAGGCCTAGGGAGAAAATAAATGTCTATGCATGCAGGCATGTATGTTCAGGAGTACTGTACAAAACATGCGACAAGTGCAGTGTCAAGTACACAATTGATACTTGCTGAACTTGCCGAAGCAGCGATTCACAGCTTGAAACAGAGCACATTTCATAGGGTTATTTTATTTCCTCATTATTTTCGGACTGTTGAGGGGTGAGTTCTTTCTTACTTCATATTCACACAACTTTGGAATATTCCCAGCTAAACTAGTAAAGCGAGGTCAGAAATGGGTAGAATAGACGGGTGTTCTTTCTTCACCATATATGGTCATCCGCAGTAAGTGTGCATCGCCGGTGTTTGTTTTCATCAAGAGCCCGGGTCGCTATGCGCTACGAATCAGTATATGCCTGGCCTATAGGTAGATGCTTTCTCTCTTCAATATCAGTTAGGAAAATGATCACCAGAATAATTATGTATTGAATTATACTAGCAACGTGCGAAATTCATTTCTCAGGGGCACTTTGTGTTAGCGCAATAGGCACAGTCACTGTAGTGAGCCAGAAAAATCTCAATATTTCATCATTTGTGGGTGTATTGCCACCAAATCCTGATATTTGTTCTTGTTCGTCTACTTCACATGGAAACATTGCAGAAGTTTTGATTAAATATCTTCTTTTCTTCAACTCACTTCGAGTCAGTTATTTTGGTTTTTTTCGGCTCAATAATGCCTTCCATGAAGGCCTAGCCTTCCTCATTTTTACTAGGCCATAGGCAACATGCGAAAATCCAAATTTCAGAGGGACTTTGTGTTAGCATCAATAGGACCATATCGCAAATATTGTCGCGCACTGACCATGTGGGAAGGATGTGTTATTGCCACGGAAAAGTTCAATGTAAAATTTGTACGGGGAAAAACATTTTTTGACATTTTTTGTGATTGCTTCATAACTGAATATCATTTTCGCGTGAAATTACATATGTTGAAGACACTGGGATCTTGCTTTTTTTTCTATGGGAACTTCCAACTTAGGCCTACCAGATGATCCAGCACAGAAATATTTGATAAAAGTGGAAGTTCCCTAAAGTAGCCTAAGTCAATGGGCTGTTTGGCTTCATAGGGCCACTCTGACTCTGTTGCTTGGGTAACACCAACCTTGGTTGCGTGAACATGTCATCTCGATATGTGATATTAGTAGTGCGTGCCTAACTTTGCAATGGAGTTGCTCGAAAAACGCCCCTATGTATTGCGATAAGGTCTATGGAGCAAGCCAGAAAAATTACAATGTTTCACTCATTTGTGGGTGTATTGCCACCAAATCCTGATATTTGTTCTTGGCATTCTAATACACATAAAAATGTCAGAAATTCCAATCGAAGTATGTCTGTATCTCTCTTCACAGCTACAGATGTAATACTGTGGGACCATAGGCCTCAAGATGATGGTTGGAAAACCAGCTGGTCCTGGAGGAGGACTATGACGAAAAATACCAGCCGACAGAGGAAGGTATGAAACACATGGGATTATGTCAGGATAATTATGGTTCTAGGTCTGATGTCGTCAGATTTGTCTCTGTCATCTCTGTCGCCAGACCTTTCTTGTGTTTGTAACACAACATACTCTCTATCCTACAATTGCCTGAATGATTGGAGATTTTGCACTCATGTCGGATCCCCTGTAATGCAAGTCAATGTTAGACATACATGTACTTTTGTAAAGCAAAAAAAAACTTCTGTAGAGATGGGATCAGGGATGATTTTAGTGAGAATGGGACCATGCTCCATCTTGAAATGAGATGAGAGTTTAGTGGGTGATTTTGCAATTATGTATCAGGCATTTTAAATGCTTATGGACGCCAATTGGCTGCTCATGGGCACCAAACGGAGCCTGGCTCCCAGGAGTCCCAGCTAAAATCACCCCTGGATGGGATCCAAATAATAACTTACGCAATAGTTCAAGAGCTACCAGAGAATATTTGAATTGCTAATTATTTGTTCTTTCTGTATCATGATGTAAAAAAGGCCGAAATTATTGGGGCTATTAACTCTTTGAGTCACTGATTAGTCCTGAGGGTGGGTGCCTGGGACTGTTACAGGTTTGAGGTTTTAGTTACACTCCAGTCATTTGTTTGTTGCTCATGATTCTAATCATGTCCTGTCCTGTCCTCTCCCACCTGTCCTCAGAGTACTGGAGGGACGCCCAGGTGGTGGGAATCGACCCCGATACAGAGCCGGAGCTGATGTGGATAGCAAGAGAGGGGATCAATGCGCCGCTGCCAAACGACTGGAAACCATGGTTAGTGCAGGATAAATGTACTGGGTAATTTGGTGGGAGCGTAGGCTGTGTACTGTGTTCCTTTAGAGTGCCCAGGCTAGAGGTTCTTCTGCTCGAGTTCGAATGGCTCTTGTCGAAGGAATCTTCGGCGCACAGAAAATTAGGGAGTGATGTGACACAAAGATTAAAAGGTGAAAAGGTGAGTACATAATTCATAAATAGGCCTTTCCATCTAGTTACAGTTGATGAGATGATGATGCTATTGTGTTGAAGGCAGGGTTGTTTGATTCAAGGCTGATTAAAATCATGATTTAAATCAGGAAAAATCATGAATGATGATTTAAATATGATATATTGATTTAAATCACTGATTTAAATTATGATTTTTTTTTTAAATTAAAGAAATTACCAACCCTGGTTGAAGGCTATAGGGATCAACTAGCTGTTCGATGATGGACGAACAGTGTGCAAAACATGCTTTCAAAAACTCCTCTGAGATGATGATGCTATTGTGTTGAAGTGGCAGGGTTTGTTTTCATTCATCGTTTCCAATTGGAAAAATAATGATTTAAATATGATTTAATTGATTTAATTGATTTAATTGATTTAAATTGATGTGTTTGATTTAAATCACTGATTTAAATTATGATTTATTTTTTTTAATAAAAAAATCACCAACCCTGGTTGAAGGCTATAGGGATCAACTAGCTGTTCGATGATGAACGGACAATGTGCAAAACATGCTCTCAAAACTCCCCTGATGAAAACTATGCATCCTACCAGCAGTGAACCCGACAGGTTTCCTCCTATACGTGTCAACAATAATATCTGAAAAGATGGGATAAATTGGTTTGTGTGAATAGGCCGTAATGATAGAGCTATGGAGAGAATCTTGTCTATACCCCCAAGCTGTTCAGTGTGAGCATGCGCACTTACAACGATGAGAAGGCCTGTTGCCATAACAGGAAGTTACTTTCTACATTCCTGTCAGGAGGAGGCAGGTGTTGCCACTTCATGTTGCTTGTTGCACCCAGTATTGAAGGTATTAAATTTTCCATGATTCCACACTCCACCCTGTTTCAAGTTTTCAAATTCTACATTTCCACAGCCAAGATACAGGGGGAGGGGATATCTACTACTTCAATTTCTCCACCGGGGAGAGTATGTGGGATCACCCCTGCGACGAGTTCTACCGCAGCATGGTCACGGAGGAACGGGATAAGATCAAGTTGGCCGGCGGAGGGGCAGGCGGGAAGAAGGACTCAAAGAAAAAAAAGGAGAAGAAAGACAAGAAGGAGAAGAGTGAGCCAGAAAGCTGACAAAAAACAGGAAAGTGTGAGTAATAGTCCATGCATTTGTGATTATCAATATTTCTGCGAGTCTTGGGGCAGCAGACCAAATTTACTGTATATAGTCAAGCTGTTGGAACGCCAAGAAAATACATTATTACACCAATGAATGGAAATTTCCAACGTTAGGGTTCAACTATTCGTGCACATCATATTTTCCCATGCTTGGGACGCTTTATTGTTCTCTGAAAATACTGAAAAACTGCAAACAGATTGAGAAGCTTTTGTTTTCAATCCCTTTGGTATTTGACCCGACCTCTGACCTATGTACCTGAGCATGTCAGTCATTATATCCAATTTGCAGCAGGCTGTGAACAGAAACTTTCGGGAGCGGTGAGGTGGCAGGTACGGTAGAGTGTCCGCCTGCAATGCCTGAGGTCCCTGGTTCGAAGTTGAACCCCGGTGTCGTCACAGTCACCAACTTCACCCGCTCCTTTCTCGTGTAGGAAAGTGGATGCACGAGTGAGGCTACACTCTCGTCTGTCGGATGGGAACGTTAAATGGTGATCCCGGGAGCAGGAATTTTCACCCCTGCCTCGTTAATCAGGGCAATCTTTGAAAAGAGTAGGCGAGATCACCGGTGTTCTTCCACACCAAAAACTGGAGCCTCTACAATTTCTGACTAAGGATTTCCTTAGGCAGGTGGAAGCCTACGGGTGAAGCATAAGATGAGGCATATAAGTAAAATAAACTTTTCAGGCTAGTCTTGACGAGCAGAGGATCGAACCTATTCAATGCTCAGTAAGAGTGCAGACCGGATACCGCACCTTAATGTCAGCTGTGAATCCTCCACCAGGTTCATGGAGTAAGGCGGTCTATCACTGCTGGTACCTCAATGTGGGGGGGTGGCATATGCGGACCGGCAACAGGAAAATTTGCTTAACCCTCTTGTCCATGCCCCTTGGCAACCCAAACTGTGGCTGACCACTGCACTTCGGGCGAACTTTATCATTGCGAGGTATAACTGATCACGGAAAGCAGTTTGTTTCTAGTTGTACATCCCAGAATGTGGAAGGGCCCTGTTGATTTTAGGACTTTCCGCCATTGTGACAATTCAGTAGAGGACTGGTGGTGTATTCCCCCCCCCTCCCTTCTTTGACACATGGCTGGCTGAAAGGTTAGATTCCAGTGTACTCACATTGTGGTCTATATCCATAATTTCCCTGCTAGACTACGCCTCCACCTGTCATGGCCAGAGCATCCCATGCAGTCCTTTAAGTTATGTAACAAGCATGCTATTACTTTTATTCCCTATTTTGCAGTTGCTGGCTCCGTTGAAGGGCGAGTCAATGACCTGTCCCCCGGTGGATCCTGGGTGGTACCAAGAATCACTCACAGACTGGGACAGCCAGCAGCTTGGGCTCTACAAGGGCTGGTGAGATTACTAATACTGTCCTTTTTGCTGATATTTTCAAGGTGTAATATTGTCTGCCGACAGCTGATGCAAAAGCAATGGCGACACTCGCCTCATGTCTCAATGTAAACGCCTCTGCGCAACTCAACATCACTGTTATCATTGCAATAATATGTCAATGAACAATAAGTTTTACATATACCCTAAAATGTTTAGCTCCTTAAAATGCTTGGGCAGCTGATTCTCTTGCAGAGGCTCCCCACAAAATTGGCTTTCAATGGATAAATGAAGTTATTGTGCTGGTTTGGCACCTGCTTAAAAATTATTCCAATATTCACTTGTACAGCCTCTTTCATGTCAGATATCTGGTCTTATTGGTCACTACGGGTGAGTGCTGAAGCCCGTGATCCCGCAGACTGACCTGGCCGTGGGCATGAGGTAACCCCATACATGCTCACACTGATGTCCCAGCTATAGTGGCTAAAAAACAAGAAGAGAAAAAGCATAGGAAAAAAAACGTGAGGCACTAATTCAACATGTGGGTGAACAGAGTGGACATGGTGCCCCCATGACAAAGGGCTAACCCATGCGGCCCTTCAGACTAACTGCTGAAAGGCGACTAACCCTCACCCCTGGTCCTTATCATCCTGATATGGTCCTACGAATGGGCAGAGCACGGGTGGGACCAAGGCGAACAAGGACCAGAGGGCTCCCTAGCAACTCCAGCGAAGTGACCTTACTAGACATTATTCACCTACCCCCAGTCCCCGCTCCACCCACAGCCTATTCCCAACTTGGAGTGCTTGGAAAATGGTAAGCGTTAGCACCTTTGACCTGCAGTTGAACGCGCAGGCTTGGAGCCAACTGCGCCCCAGTCAAAGACAAATTGCTGATGATTGCTAACCTGGGTTCTGGAGTGACTAAGTTGTGTTAATGTTCAACTTGTCCAGCACTTACCTCAGACTGTCCTCATTCCCTTCTATAATGCCGAAGCTGCAGCAACCAGACGTCCTTTCTCAAGTCTCAAGACAAAGAGGATAAACTTCCTCTCAGGGTTCTAGGGAGGAGAACCTCAGATGGCTGCAAACGACTTATCTGATGAAGATGTTATTGAGTATAGTATTCTTCGTAACCAGAATTATATCCTAGCCAAACTTTTGAGTAAATTCACCAATCAGGTGACAGTAACATTATTTGATCTGCTGTTTCACTGAGGGGGAGCAGCTGGAATAACTGGGTTTGTTGTATTCCAGCACGGCAATCTTTTGTAAACTTGAACCCCAGTAAGTGTATGCCTTCCGATTGAACAGAGAGAACTGCCTTGAAATTTGATAACTCTCTTGTGGGCACGTCGTAACAAACTTCCGAAAAGACCCTGGAAAGAAGATAATAAGCAATTTTTGCTCTTATATTGAAAGTATTTTCCTGTAGTAAAGTTATTTTTTCACTCGGATATGGTAATGCAGTTTTTTTTGATAGTCATACTTATGGTAGCAACTGTTTTTACATTTCAGAACTATTATTTTAAACAAATATAGATGATTCTATGTGGGAGATATATTGGCTACCCTGGGATTATGTATTTGGAGGTTTGGTCATTTACACTTATCACTCAATTCAATGATTTGTTACCGATTTTCATACCTGGTTCATTCAAGCAATCAAAAGGAGAGGGCATAAATTAAACCTTTTGCTGAAAATTTAGTGCTGTTCTCACGTGTTGGATTTTACTGAGGAGCGAAGGTGGATTGTTAGCAGTTCTTCTCTTACAGAATTATTTAGAGCAATATAGCTTGGATTCATTGTTTCAGATTGAGCACTTTATCCAGTATCACACACCAGGCAGGTTGATGCCTGAATTCCTCTGCATGTGCTTGAGGATGATAACCTACCTGCCTACGATGCAGGTCTTAACTGATGAAGATTGCTGTAACCGTCACGTTTGGTCGCAACCTCTGTCCTGATTTCTATAACTTTTGTGTGTGGTCTACCACGCCTCAAACAGCTCTATTTAGCCTATTAGTTCCCATTCTGGCGAATTCCACTCTCTCCAACTGTGCCACCCCATCGTCCTCTCTGGCGCCGAATTAGAGCTTTACAGTCGCTGGTGGGAACTCACCTCTCAGGTCTCCGCAAGGCTGGCGGATAGTAATCAGTGCGAGTATCTGGTAGTTTTAAATGCTGTGGTGAGTGTTCATGAGATTCATTGTGAGTATTAAGTTTGCTAATCATGTTCTATTTTCGCCACAGGAGACTCCACGGTTTGAATTTGACCTTGACCTGCAAGACATTGGAAACCTCGGCTATGATGTGATTAAACTACTCCCTTCACTGCTTTGGAGGAAACTTTTTACATCACTGCTATATCAAACTCTGTCTGTCTATTTGCCTTCCATCCATCCCACCACTTCTTGGGCCTCTCAAATATTATTTTTCAATGAATGTTGACCAACTGGACACAGTATTCATTGGCCCAAGTTGCTCTCAAATTGTGAAATCCTTCTTCCTACAGCAAGGTGGGTTGCAACATTCATGATCGGTTTTATGTCTAAAGGACTCATGGGGGTGCTTGTAGATCAAATTCCAAAAATCTAATACTGCGATGCTTATTCCTCCTACAGACTATCTGTATAACCAGCAATACTCGTCATGTTATCAGGGCCCATGGAATCCCCAACTGGTTGTTCAGAGATTCTAGGTCCAAGGTCAGTAGAGAGGCATAATGACTAATCCTGTTAAAACTGCTAAATCCGCAAAATGTTCCTTCTGCATTAGCGCAGATCAATATGATGCTTACCATCATGCGCGATCATTCATGAATGTTGACTGGGGCAAACCATTTAAGCGGTGGGTCATCTTTGATCTCTACAAAAGTTATCTAAGCGATTGTTGAAGGCAGATGATCAAATGCAAATGCATCCCTCCAATAAAGATCTGAATTACAAATTATGGGTTGAAGATGGGCAATGCATAGCTTCTAACACAGTGAGGCATGTGTGTGTTTTTAGAATTTTGGTTCTGATCATCCAGCAGGCGTCAACTTTCAGCAGTCATCTCAGTGTAATTATATCGCATGAAAATTCTGGGAGGCAAATGCTCTCCTGCAGAATAAACGTGGATACCATTAACACTGGTATGTCATTGTGACCATTAGACTTTAATGTATTGGGTGCGCAGGGTGTTCAAAGAATTCAAAGACTTCCGTTCATGAGGTACCCTTCTTAGTCCCAAAGGTTTTTATTTGCAGTGAACTTTATTGTCATTTGTGGGCTTGGGCTACGTACAGTACCATTGGTGCTTAGTTTCATGACATACATTCTGATGCGCATATCAACCTATTTCAAGCGACAAGGGTGAAGTCTTGGATACTGCCACCTTATTGTCACTGCCAATCTACACCAGTAGGTACATGTAATGAGGCTATGCCTCTTTGGCGCTACTTAATGTCGGTGGGGTAATCACATGCGGTCAGCAACTTGCAGATTGCTACCCCTTGTGTTACCCCTCGTGCTGGCTTCCAGAGAAAAGGAATGCAGGTACCATTTTGGCTTGCCTGAACAGCATTCGGCGAGACACTAGTTTGGGGATAACTTGGCGTGTGCACGTGTGTCCACTCACTCGTTACCAGGATTTCTCTGAAAAGTGGACCAGTTTTGATGAGATACTGGATGGAATATCAGGGTGGGGTGAACATGATCTGAATAAATTTTGGCACAAAAGGTCACTGGTTGAGTAGGAGAACTTAGTCTAGTTCATTTAATCATTGTTCAAGTTTGTTCGCAAAATTCCAGACAAAACTTGTAGGTGGCAATGGTGATTGGATTTGGACATAGGTAAAAACATGAGTAGATTTTTTGAACGATCAGAGTTCCAGCCAAAAATATGCTGAGTCATCTTAATTGCCAATTATGCCAAAATTTAAATAGTCAATGGTTCATCAAACTTGGGGGTATGTCTACCTTTAGTCCCCCAAACATAGATTCGAGCCACTAGTGTCGTTTCAGTGTGTCCTCCAATTTGTTGGTTTTATGGACCTTTTGAAAATGGTTGAATTTCATGAAAACTATTGTAACGCTTGAAACATTCAGGGAGTCTGAAGTCAGTGACAAGGCCAGTAAGCCCCGAACGGTCTCCGTCCTCAGAGGAGGATGATGATGGACAACGTCAGTCTGGTGAGTTAGCCACTGTTGGCTATTGGCTGGAATTTGGAGTAAACTTATCCTCTCAAAATTATTCCATCTATCTGTGGTCATAGAGTGTAAAGACGGGATTTTAGACTGGACGTCAAAACTGGCTTACCTATCAATATCACAATATTTTGCCATGAAGTTAAATGTTTTTAATTCATTCTGGTAGAAAATTCTGCCAGAAAATTCACTCTCACTAGGGGGCCACTGGAAGTGTAGTTTCCTACCATCTAAGGTAATGTGTGTGTTTAGTTTAGTTTAGGAAGAAGGGTCAGGAAGACATAATCCTCTAAACGACCCCGAAGCCACAAACACCCAAGGAAAGAAAATGAACCAAACTCGAACTAAATAAATACGCCCTCTTGATTCCTGAAAAAATTAAATCAAGACTGTTCTTGAACGATTTCACATCTTAGAGCAAACAAACACTTGTCAGGAAGACAATTCCACTTCAGTATCAATCTCTGCGGAAGAGAAGAGAAATATTACGAACCTGTCCATTCGACAGGCTTGACACGAACGCTTGAGACAGTGGCCTCTATTTGCAGTAGTAACATTGGAAAATTCAAAGAATTAGTGGAAAGACAGGCCAACGAGTCCATGGACAATTTTGAAAACCGAATCAAGTTCACACGAATTCGCCCTCAGCTCCATGGTAGTTAGGACGAGAGGCCTTAATCTTTCCTAGTAAGATAAATTTTCAGACCAGTGAATCATTCTAAGTTTTTGCCCTACGCTGAACGTCTCAAGTACCTGCTTGTCTTTTGCAAAGTTAGGGGGATTCCACATTGTACAGAATACTCTAGGTGCCGTCTCACCAGTGCTTAAAAAGCCTACCAACAATATCATTATCAAGGACAACTTGAAGAGTGACGTTAATCAAGCCACAATCCAATAAATCTTCTAGCAGATTCGGCACACTGCTGGAAGGTTTCAAGAAGAATCAAACAACAAAACCCCAAGATCTTTTTTCTGAAATCACCTCACCTGAATATTCGGCCATTCCACTTGAAGGACGCGTCGCTGTGATAACAAACTAGGCATAACTTTTGCACTTGTCGACAGTTGAAAAACATTTGCCCGTCGGAAGACCATTTGGAAATTATATCCAGATCCCTATGAAACAATTAGCAGGCATCATCATTCGCAACAGACCTCCGAAGTACAACTTAGTATCGTCTGCGAACTTCTGAACCCTGGAATGAACAGATCCTTCAAGATCGTCAATAGACGCCAGAAACAGGAGCGGCGCCCAAGAACCGATCCCTGGGGAACACCACTAGTGACCTTTTGCCAAGAAGACGACCGCCCCCAGAAACAACTCGTTTTCCCTATTATGAAGCCACTCGGAATCCACTTGAGGACATTCCCCCTCAATACCAAAGCTCTCCAACTTGAGAGACGCCGCTCATGGGAAACCTTGTCAAAAGCTTTCTGAAAAGTCCAGGAAAATTATTCAACAGCATTGCCGTTGTCACCAGAACATGTAAAATCTTCCATAAATTACAAGGATAGTCAAAACACGAAACGATTCTTCCTAAACCCATGATGAAATCTTCTAATCGACTATGCCTCATTGAAATAACTCAACATATGGATTCCCGAATGATTGATTCCATTACCTTGCAGACACAACCACTAGTAAGACTGAATGGCCTGTAATTACAAGGAAAGAGACCGTTGACCTTTCTTGAAAATAGGGAGAAAACATTTGCTCTCTCCAATCATCCGGAACAATACCTTCTTGTAGAGCTGATTGAAAATAATAGCTAGTGGAAACGACAACTCGTCGGCCAAAGGATTTTAGTAAGAAGGATAAAAATCCGTCCACGGACCAGGAGCTTTATCACTTTTGAGCTTTTTCAGTTTCTCCTTACTAACCAGACGATAAACACCAGATTACCAATACTCCGCGGAGAAACCCCGACAACGAGGTCACCAAAATTATCCAAGTTCTCATTGGAGGAAAACAGACGAGAAGTTATGACTTATTAAGCACCTTATTCCATCTCCTGGCTATCGTTGATTGTATTACCCGAGTTGGAATATTCAAAAGGGCCAATTTGCTGTCAGTGACTTTCTGCTTCCCCCTCACTAAGAGAAAAAAATGCACGAGGATTCTCATTGATGTTAGAGGCAATCTGACGATCGAAAAATCAAGTTTAGCACCAGAAACTAACGCGGAAAAGCTTTTGCTGGAACTTTGAAATGCTCTAGATCAGACACCGACGCAGAAGAATGAACGATTATTTAAAGTCGCGATAAATGTCGCTTACGTTGATGGCCAGAAAAACTTCCCTTTTCATCCAAGGAAGGCCTTTGTTCTCACTGCGACATTTCCTCCAAGGAACGTAAAATTTCATAACCTCGTGAACCTTTTCAATGATGAAAACAATTCCAAGAGCAAACAGCATTCGAACTTTCTAACAATTTATGCCATTCTACTTCGCTCTAAAAAAAACCTGGAAATGCCATCCCCATCGGCCTTTTCGCCAACAAGGAACAAGCACTACACTCTGAGGGATATTGACAGAACAAGGGAACATTGAAAGCTAAAATATCGTGATCACTGCACCGAGCTTACCAAGCTCTCTAATTATCTACAGCTCTGGATCAATGCTCAAACAACTAAATCCAAAACTTTATGCTTTCTGGTAGGAAATGTACATGCTGAGAAAGGAAACACTCCTGCCGTGACATTGGAAAAAGCCAGATCCATGACCGCCACTAGTACCATTAGACCAAAGAAAAGTATCTGGATAATTGAAAATCACCCATAATAATTGTACTCTTCCCAGAAACTTCGAAAAGCATTCGAAAGAAAAGAGTTGTTGTCTTCAGAGCTCATTGGAGAACGGTACACAACGCCCACTAATAAAGACTGGAATACCAGAGATTTAGACGGATTTCACACAAACCGAGTTGGACAAACTTCACCAATATCGGGGCCTTCTCGAAACTATTCAAGGCAGACCTCACATACAACAACACTCACACCAATGCCACGGAGAGTATCTATCCTAATCTTTGCCTATCAACACAAAACCAGGAAGGTGAACATTGGCTGTGGAAATAATCACTGTTCAACCACGATCTGTAATACAATGACGTCAGGCGTTGCTCCTGGACTAACATCGGCAACTCATCAACTGTTTCCTGATACTTTGAACATTAGCACAGAAAAAGAACTGGCGAACATCTCCTATCGCTACTGTGGACCTCGCCAGACCCCCCTCTGCGATGCTTACTATTACAACCCTGCCATAAGCCACGGACACTAAACCCTCGCTCCCAAATTTAGTTTAACACCCCTTCCACGCCGAAATTGACCAACTTGCCTAACCATGAAGCCCCCGCACCATTAGGTTAAGACCATCCTTAGCGAAAAGATCCCTCCTTCCCCAAAACACGAAACCTCCACAACTGAAACGCCCTCCCCAACACACTCTAAATTTAACCACCTATGAGACCCTCTTCGTCCTAACCAGCAACGCGACCGTCAAACCTCTGTAGAAGGCCACACATCGCGACTTTCGACCTGGTGTCCCTTCAGCCTGCACAACAGTTTACGGAATCGGGATCTTAGTATGTCCCTGACTGTCACCCGGAGATTATTAGTGCCTATCTCGACAACCACCAACTCCTCATCCCCCACGATCCTGTTTACCTTCGCACTAATATCCTCTACCCTAGCTCCTGGAAGACAAATGCGCGTACGCTTCAGCTTATCCACCGACTAATTTCCCTGTCACCTACGCGTACAATCGAATCCCCCACCAGCAAACACTTTCCCTTTACCCTTATCCCTCCCACAAAGCACCTTCCCTTCCAGCCACCCGACTGGACCACCGGCTCTGACTGTCGCCCCTCCGCTGTACTCTTCCCCCGCCCAACTCATCCAACTGACCCCCCTGCATGCACCGCCTCCTCCACGTCCACACAACTAAAACTATCCTATTGTCAGGCCAGGATCAACTACTACTTCCGTTGTATCGGTAGCAGCACCCCTCCTAACTTCTTCCCACTGGCACTCACGTGCCCCAAGCTTCGCTTCAAGCTCGGCTAGTCGTGACACTCCTTACATCTATAAATAACCCATCACTATAGTGTCCTCAAACTCACCCCCTTAAAACTCAGCCCCACGACTTCATATACTCGATCCACATATCACCAACCTGACAGGCTAGCAGCCTATCCTTCCTCCCCTAACAGCAAATAAATAGAATCAAAAAGTACAGAAAGGACAATAAGTAGGGGCCTACATTGGAAAATACTGATGCAGAAGAAAAAAAAAAACGAGTAAAAGGAAAACACTCACAAACACTAGGTTAACTCACGATTTATTTCGACCCCGGTCGCAACTTACGGATAAGAATACAATTAAAAGGTCAAAATGATACGATAAAACTATTCAAGGCCTACACTAAAACACTAAATCAATATAAATACACACACTCAGTACAAGCGCCCTAACCTCACGGATGAGAGAAAAAAATCACTACTGCGACAAAAAATGCCATCGGCTACCTGCAAACGGCCCACGGAGCAGACAAATCACGAGACAAAACTGACAATAGCTACGCAAATACAATTAGCCCACTCAACACTCACCACAGCGGCATACACACATGTAATGCATAACCTATGACCGCTAATTACACACAGGTACGGAAGGCAGAAAAGCTAGGCCCTTGCTAGGGCGGGGAACAGGGCCTAGAGCAAAAATAGCCCCAAAAAGGAACAAACTCACGCTGAAGATACTTAAAACCGCTCAAACACAAAAATACGAACACAGAACACACCACTCACAGAGAGTCAAACTAGGATAATGACGAAAATGGAGAGCAAAATACTTATGAAAACGGAGAGACTAATTCGACGACTCTTGGACTGTGGTGTTTGCCAGTTCCCAATCAGCCCTTCATTACAAATATACAAAGCCCTTCATGAAATTTTCCAGTCATTCAGAAATTCTTGTTCCCTTTTCCACTGATTCCTTTTTTGATTCCTTGACGGAGTCAGAATAATCTATGCAGTCACTTTGTGTGTTGTGTGTGTGGGTGTATGTGTGGGGTGTGACGCCCACTTGTAAACACGATACCTTGATCAGTCTTAGTAGGTCCGGCTCATACTTGTTTTGTATGTGTGTTCCCCATGATAAGTACATGAACCCATACTGTTTGGGGTCAGGTCAGGTAACATGAAGTCGCCAATAGGTCAAAGTCTGAAAATCCTCGAAATGTCAGTGTGCAGCTTTCCTTATCGGAGTATAGGAACCAGCCCATTGGTTGGTTGGATAAATGGGAAATTTGTCAGTTGGTTTTTGCCCATAATGAGCTGGTGCATCCTCCCATTTTCCTCCTCCTCGTGTGCCTAGCTATATGTTGTCAGAAAGAGGTCAAGGAATGACTTAGCCTTTTGGCTTTCCTGTTAAATTTCAGTGAGTTTATGTGAACATAAAATCATGATAAAATGAGGTAGCACATGGGAAGTAGAAAAATCGGAGTGAAATGAGGTTTCCCACAAAACCTGTTTGAAATTCCTTGCGTGTGACAATTGGCCATGTTAAGTAGAAACACACAGTTAATTATTGTCTCTCTCCATCTGTTTGCCGATTTGGCATAGATCTGTCCTTTCGAAGCGGCTAGACTGATGATGCCGCAGTCTGGAGCCAAAGCAGATGATTCGCCCAGGTCTCCTGTCGCAACTATCTTCCCCAATCAAGGGGTTGTGTGCTTTCCTACTTGCCCTTTGGCATTTTGTGCATCTCTTACCTATATGCCCATCCTGGCCAATTACAAAACTGAGGCTCGAATTTGCAGCAGTCTGACCACCTGAGAGAATTTTTTCTCTGAATCATGCAACTCTTGGGTGGGGCCATTGGGCAGGAACCCTACGATAATGTCCCCTATGGTGTGACCTTACTCAAAAAAGAAAAAAAAAAAAGACAAGTTACCCTGCTGATTGCTGAGGAACTCTTCACTGGGTAAAAGGGAACAAAGCATCCATGATTCCACCTGTGCTCTGCAGCTTTTTTCATTTCCTTGTATTTTTCAAAATCTTCTTTCTCTTTGTTTTTTCCCTTTCCTTATATTTTCAAAATAATTTCTCTCCTGGTGTCATGTCATTGCCACACAGGATAGCCGGCAATGTCGTGCATCAGGCTGATTGTCATTGACTTAATATTAACTGTGCACACTACACAGACATAATACAATCGCTAGTAACCCCACACCGGGGGGAGGAAGTCAAAGCTTGCCTGCTCCTAATTGTGGGCATGGCATTAACCGCCACGCTCTTGGGAACATACAGAATCTCTATAAAATGTGCCCAAGTGAGGCTGATTGCAATGGAGATGTTTCCCACCACAGACACAATTCATTGCTGACTAGCTCCTTGTGGGAGATGAGAAACAGTAGTTGCAGTTTCCCCAAAGTGTGAGGGTCTGATCACGGCTGTGGGCCCGTCTCTGTCAGCTTCCGCAATGTCTGTCCTAGTACCATGTCACACAAACAAGGCCGCGCATGTGGACACAGGCCAAAACCTTCTAAAAAGTGGTCCTGCTCCCCATTTTCAAGCCACACTCAGCCGACGAGAGATGGGTTTCATATGTGTTAAGGGTTGATTTGAATATATGTTTTCTCATAGCTCCTTTGTGGCACAGTTCCTTGAAGATTTGCCAAAAGGACATGCCCGCAGGAGTGGCCGAGATGAGCAAGACCAAGGACCGCCAGGAGCAGCGGTACTCTCTCTCGCTGCCGTCTGCCGAGGAGCTCTCCCCGGAAACCGGCTGAATCCCCGAGGATGGATCTGATAGAGAGCGGAGAATCGCCGAGCATCGACCTGAAGAGGAGGACGACGACTCGCCAAGGATGGACCTCATGGAGGAAGACGGCCTCCCCGGGTGGAACGCCAGCAAGACCAGGAACAACTCGGAGGAGAGGATGAAAAAATTGATGGCTCTGTAAGTTCATCAACACTCAAAGAGTATTGTGTGTCGAGTGCTCGTTATCAATCCACGTTTCCATAGCCAAATAATTGGAGCTGAGGATATTCTTGGTTTCTAGCTTTGCCCAACACCTATGAAAAAATTATGCTTTCAATGCTATTTGTACCTCTGAGTTCCATGTGAGAGTAAATATTCCAGAGCGTACTTTACTGTCATTATGCAGTCAATAGCGAACAGCGTCTCCTGCAGTTTGAGTTGAGCTCTCACGAAAACCAGACTGTGCAAGCGGGTAACGGCCGACGTGGTATATCTACACTCTCCTCAGAAATTCCTTTGTGGCCTCGTTTAGAGGAAAGCAACATAAGTTATTTCCATTTGACCTCCAAACTCCCCCGTTCTCCAAGTTACGTTTAAAAATGACGACGTGAGGAAATTGTCATGTATCATGCAAATTTTACCTCCTTGAACCATGAACTTTACCTTCAATGTTGTTAAGGAAGGACGAACAATAATCCACATCCCACCGAGTTTTGTTCAACTCCAACAAAGCTTGGAAAATCACGAATAAAAAACAAAATTGACCTCTGGTACCCTTGAAATCATTGTTATGTTTTTCGGAACCAACTTTCGTCCCATCTTCCCACCCCTCAAGTTGCATGTAAATCGGAATAACTCTGTATTTTCGCAAAACAGTTTGAGCGGCGTTAACAGCCACAAAACATGATATCCTCTGAACACTTTAGAAAGTTGCGGGATATAATGAGGCGTCATGATGATTCGCCTTGCAAAGTGGCATAGCTACGACAAGCATGAATAGGTGGCACTTGCACTCTATGTGCTCTCAGGTGGCCATCTGCAAAAGCTTTTGCAAGATTGTAGACAACAAATTGAAAGAGAATGATCTTGCCCCGGGGGGTGGGAGGGGGGGGGTTGTGGTACTCAACGCCCGCTTTTGGCTACAATGGCTGTTGACAGGATAGGGTGCACGATATTTATAAATTCAGAAGGGAATGAAATTTCTTTAATTCACTTGTCTGTATCATTCTGAAAATTCCTCCCCTTTGATTACATACCCCCCCCCCAAAAAAAAAAAAAAAGTGATGAAAAACCTCTTTCCCCCCACAACACATTGACACATTTTGGAGCCCTCGCATGAACGGTCAGTCTGTTTGAACTCGGCCACGCTGAACAGATTAGGCAGTAAGAGTGGGCAGAGATGATAATAAATATGTATTCATATGGCTCCCCTCAGGCGAAAGTTGCCAGGAGTAGCTAACAAAGGAGGAAGTAAAACAACAAAATCATTGACGATTGGAAGGAAAGGGACTTAGATGATATGTGCACAGGATGTAGAGCTGATCCCTGTATGTAGTGAAACTTTTCCTTCAGAAAGCAAAAGCTGGGTGAGGAGTTATCACAGGAGGAAGCGAAGCTACGAGAGGCGCACCAGAGCTCCCTGAGGGAGCTGAACAGACCGACTCGAAGAGGAACTAGAGGGCGCCAAACTGGAATTGTTGGATGAGAAAGAAGAGAAGATCAGGGCATTGAAGGATGAAACAGAGCAAGAGACAGAACCAGGAGGAAGATGGCATCATGAAGGAAACAAGAATAAAGTCAGGTTGGTTGACAAGTGTATGTTTTTCGCCAGGTTAGTGGTGATGATAACTATGAACTGCAAATTAGACTGACTTGATTACCATATTTGACGCAGAGAATCTAATCAGTTCATCTACCTTATACCCCGCATCTGTGTGCCAAACCAAGTCACCACAGCACATACGGTTCTTCTGAATCTTGCTGGCGAGCCTAAACAATAAAGTACACTAAAATAGGCTAATTTCCTTACTTGATTAGTGACTTTTGTGCCCAAAATCTAATCAGCAATTTGCATAATTTAAGCAATTTTAGTCACCTTTCCACAAAACTTTTACTCCTTTAGGTGCATTAGTCAATAATCAGTCCTTTCGATTTGAAATTGGTCACTGATTAGTGGGCTGTTTCTGTTAAGTGCTAATACCTAAATTTTCAAGCAACACATGGAATGCCTTGTAATTGTTCACATGGTGACTAACAGAAGTAAACACTGATCGCGCACCAGCGATACAACTGGGGCGATCGCCTTGTTTGAGGAGAACACTGTAATAGTTACTATGAACTGATAGGTTGGTTGACGAGTTCACGTTTTGATTCGAGTGGACTGAGATGATATTTACAGTGAAACTGATAGGTTGGTTGACAAGTTCATTTCTTGACTTGAGGACCCACCTAGGTGAGCCTCCAACAAATAACAATATTAAAGCACACCATACTGGAAATTGTATAAAATTAGGTCACCCTTGTTTTGTCCACAAGGTCGGTTAAGACCAGGCCTATGTCCTTTGCATGTTGCCACTGGATTGTGACTTTTCCCAGTATATTCTCTATAATGCAATGTTTGCACTCCAAGATTTTGTGGTGCCAATTGCCAGTAGTTGTATGGTTTTTAATAATGTTAATAGCACATGCCTGTAATGAAGCCAACAGGAAAATATATGGGGGGGGCAGCACCCAGGAGGGTGCATGGGGTGACATTCGGCTGTTGGCTAGCACACCCATTGCCATGCATTGTCAATGTTTTTTTGTTTTGTTCAGCGAATTGAGGAAGCGAGTGAAGGAAGAAGCTGATGAGGAGGAGGCTCTGTTGATGGAAGGCAAGGCCGACGCCCTCAGGAAACTGAGGAATCCTTCAAAACGGGAGACCCAGGAGGAAGAGGAGAAGCTGAGGCGGTGCAGTGATATGTTAATATTACTATGACATCATTCTCTCTTTTCGTGATTGGCCAAGGAGTCTGCGACTGAATCTGGAAACTGAATGACCCAGTCAAATGTGATCTGAAACAGAATGACAGGCTGAGATATGAAGCTGACTATGTTTAATCTGCATACCGGTAGATGTATGTTTGTGAATAACTCTGTGGAATTGTATGCCAATCGAATGTTCACTAAATATATACGATGATGGCTGCATCATTAGTTCACTCACAATGCTTTACTTTTGTATCAAATACCAATTTTTTCAATGCCTCCAAAAAAAATGTGTGTATTGTTTTTTAGTTTCACACATGTACAGATTCTCGAGTCGATACTTCATTTTTTCAAATTCAGTGAAATGTGGAGAATTTTGGTTTATCATTTGTAAGGTTAAAACGTGTTATATTTAAATGAACAGGACCAATCAGTGGTCAATTGTGTGTTCAGCTCCATGATCATGTTCACATTGAGGAGTGACTCTATTGCTGGATGTACTCGGATTGTGCCCTTGTGCTTTGCTTCGAATGGACTGTGATAAAAAAAAAAAGTTGACTAATTGCATTTGATTCTATACTCATAGAAATGAGCAACAGGCCACCCTAGCAACCCTGAAGGATGAATTGAAGGGGATCGTAGACACGGAGAGGGAGAAGGTCGTGAGGAGAGGCGGCGGTGAGGGAGAGAATCAACAGAGAGGTTTAGATAGCAGAGAGAAAAAGAGGAGAAGATGGAGAGAGATAACAAGACTGTGAGTAGTAGACTGCTGTCTCTCTCTCTGAGATGTGAGACGAGACTGCGAGTAGGAGACTGCTGTCTCTCTCTCTGAGATGTGAGACGAACTGCGAGTAGGAGACTGCTGTCTCTCTCTGAGATATGAGATGAGACTGCAAGTGGGAGACTGCTGTCTCTCTCTGAGTTATGAGACGAGACTGTGAGTACCAGTAGACTGCTTTCTCTCTCTGAGATATGAGACGAGACAGTGAGTAGGAGACTGCTGTCTCTCTCTGAGATATGAGATGAGACTGCGAGTAGGAGACTGCTGTCTCTCTCTGAGATATGAGATGAGACTGCAAGTGGGAGACTGCTGTCTCTCTCTGAGTTATGAGACGAGACTGTGAGTACCAGTAGACTGCTTTCTCTCTCTGAGATATGAGACGAGACAGTGAGTAGGAGACTGCTGTCTCTCTCTGAGATATGAGATGAGACTGATTAGTAGACTGCTGTCTCTCTCTGAGATATGAGATGAGACTGCAAGTGGGAGACTGCTGTCTCTCTCGAGATATGAGATGAGACTGATTAGTAGACTGCTGTCTCTCTCTGAGATATGAGATGAGACTGCGAGTAGGAGACTGCTGTCTCTCTCGGATTGCAAGCTTGGACACAGTTTTTGAGCTTGCACACTTGCTAGTGGAACTTACTGAGAGTGTGCTGTAGAGAGAATGAATGAGTGCTCCACTTAAAACATTACTGTCACAGTTTTTTTTTAAACTACCAGCACTTCTTTCCATTCTCTGATAATTTTCATTTTACTTAGGTTTAGGGGTAGTATTCCACGCTATCAGAATGAGCAGTTTTGTTCATTGTTATACATAAGTCGTGGTCACCATCAAGATGCGATGCCCAAATAACATTAAGTTTTCCCCTTTTGAATTAACATCATGCACATTGATATCAACTTTTTTCTTCATCAATCTAGACCATCAGCGAACTAAGAGCTAAACTGAAGGCGGAAATGGATGAACTGATGGAAGGCTTGGAGGATCAACATGAGAAGGAGAAATCTGAGAGAGAGATGGAAATGAGGAAGAAACATCAAAGGGTGAGTAGAAAGTATTGTGTGACAGCAATCTGCTACTGCCATGGTGTACATCGTATAGGAGGGTCAGCATAATTGTTCTTGGTCAGATCACGTAGTGCAGTCGAGCGGGCTACTCCGTGTGTGGTGCTCTGCTGTGAATAACAGTGAAGGGGAACCCATTCAGTGCTGCATAACCTTGCTGTGGTTTTGATCCCTGAAATCTAGTATTTTTTTCCTTTGAAATCAGCTACTTTGGGGAGCGACACAAGAGAGTTGTCTCGAATTACTGGCCTCTGCACATTCCCACACCCTGATAATAGAAAGACAGGAATAAGTATTCACTCGTAAACAAATAAGATTATTCTTCAATATTTTTGAAGGGATTATCAAAGATTTTACTCCGATCAAATCTATAATTTGTATGTTAGAGCGTTACCAAAAGTACAGATTTCACATTGACTTTGTAATTTGGAGTATCCAGCAGTTTCTCCTGTGATGTCACAAGGCAAATTGTGCATTAGCTGATTACATGAGGCGTGATTTCGCTTCCAATATTGGAAGCAGACAATAACACCAATGGCTAGACGACCCGTTTTGTATATTCAGATTGTGTTGATGAATGGCTGGACCGTAACAGTGTGTGACAACAACTGCCATTCAGCAGTTTGGCAATTCAAACATGGCGAAAAAAAAATTCTCTGAGGAAAACTTGTTTAAAAACCATGTGAACGATGACGATGTCATTTTGGTGGCCTCTGTCTGGTACATTGGTGAAATTTCACCAGTTACGAGTGTGAAAACTAGATAAGTCTGATCTTCTGATGTCATGGCAGCATTTATATCCTACCAGATCAGAGATAATGTTTTACATGACCATGTTACTTCAATCAGTCAAGCCATTGTAAATAATTTATGACAACGTCTCATTATATGTACCATTTTACCCCAGGAGATGGACAATCTCGCTGCCAAGATCCGAGGCCAGACCGAGGAGGAGGAAGAGGCGACGAGAAAACTGAGGATGTCTCGGGAGAAGCAGATGGCCGTAGGGGACATGGAA
Source organism: Sclerodactyla briareus (assembly GCA_026419785.1). Lineage (NCBI taxonomy): Eukaryota > Metazoa > Echinodermata > Holothuroidea > Dendrochirotida > Sclerodactylidae > Sclerodactyla > Sclerodactyla briareus. Next base: position 48,239 of record JAODTK010005806.1, on the reverse strand, counting down.
CAGGGGGGGTCAGTGGAGTTTTGCTATCTTTTCTATTCTCCCTATCCCTCATTCAAAAATTGGGACTGGGGAGGATCCGAGTTTCAGCTTCACTTGATATTACACTGAGATGTTCGTGTTTGTGAGACACAAGCCCCAGCTACTGGAATGAACCCCCACCTGTCACGCAGACGTGAGTTAGTATGCGAACATGATCATTGAGGCGCCATAAGAATGGTAAGACAATGTGAGCATTGAACAATAACGTTGGCTCGACAGCCCCTTCTAGTTTGAGCTTCACATTGATTAGCTTTCTTTCCTCGGTGATGTTGCACTTTAGACCTGGATGATGTTTCTGCCGGACACAGCGGAGTATTATATCGTTGTGTCTATATGACTATTGACCGCACCGTTAATGAACAAATACCAGTTGGAGTAACACTGACTGTAGTTGTTTCCCAACTGTCTGCACACTAGCTAGCCTAAAAAAACATCTTCCAGATTGCTGGAAATTGCACTTTATACACCTTTTGAAAGATTGGAAGTGGACAATGGCATCCGGTTGTGCACAAGAAAAATGGGTTTCTCTGCCCTACTTTGTTTATAGGACCACTTTCTAAAGGGTCTTCTTTCCAACATTCATTGGGTCCCACCAATTGGACAAGGCACATCAGTTTCCAGCTCACCCCTGATTTGAAAAAAAATCTCAATCAGTCCAACAAATATTACTTGAATAAAAGTAATAATCACATAATAGAAAATGAAAGTTTCGCACTCAATCATGGAAACACCTTTCACAGATAGTACCTTTGATCACCCCCCCTGTTGTTTACTCCCGACACACCCGACCAAAATGTGTTGGTTCCCAATAGGGCCAAAAATCTGCTACATCAACACTCAGCCAATAGCAGGGTTTCTCGGTAGAGTGAGACCTGCCTTTATGAAAAAATGTTGCAACAATTCAGTCTCTTGCAAATTAGAAGTTTCATAAAGGTCATGTGACAGATCCATTGTCAGGGGAATGCAAGGAGCATGCTGGCGAATGGGAAATCCTGGAGAATTCAAAAAGTTTGCCACTTTGAAGGACATATGCAGGATCAATTTTAAAATGGCAATAAAATAGCTTAGGCAAAATCTAAATGCATCAGTCCATACCTGTCATTCCTACAATTTTCGGTTAGTTACGTATTGGGCATGTACATTCTATAGTACGTATTGGGCAAGCTCAAGCAATATTTAAGGTTGTCATACTTGCACAGCTCTGCAAATATTATTTGTTTTCTATTGAACTTCCCAGGTTAATTCATTTTTAAATAAGCTTAGTCTTTGTAGAGGGATTGCTCTAGTACCTTGGTATTGTCTAACCCATGCTAGCATGGACTTCTGACGTCAAACTGTTTATGATGATGATGATGATGTGTAGCGCTGATAGTGACTCTCATGAAGAGATGGCAGTGTACCTTTGCAGGAGGAATTCAGTTCAATTTTTGTTTAATGCTTGTCTGCTATGGCACAACATCAGTGTGCAGTTGGTACTCTCCGTCTCCCAAACCTCAAGGGTTGATCTTGCAGTCGTCCTTCAATTCAGTTGACCGGCAATCAAGTCCGTCTCTCTTCTCTCATCATCAGATGGGAAATGTACTGATGAGCGGGCAGCAGGACCGAAGGAGGAAACACAGCGTGGTGATTACAGGATGTGAAGAGGACCACGAGCGGGCACTAAGAGGCACGCAGGAGGGACCTCCAAGCACAGGTGAGTGATTGGATGATAATTTATCATAGTGGTAACTGTTGTGTGTGTCTGTCCGTCTGTTTGTCTGTCTGAGCGTCATGATATTTCATGAACTTCGAAATTTTGTAATTGGTGCATTGGTCAAGGATTTTGCATAGCTCCAATTGTAGCCTGGTATGTAGACATACTGATTTCCTAATTTTGGATAATAATTGAAAAGGAGCTAGGGAAGTTTGTAAAAGATATCTCATGTATGATCGATAAATGCATTGGTGCTGATGTTCAATGTATTTGACAACTACCACAAAAGATTCATTAGATTTGTGGCATAGATATTCTAATAAAACTAAGCCTCATTGTTTGCTCTTACTTAATTTGTTGTTACTTATTCATTACTTGTTAACTACCTACTTCACTGCATCATTGGTGACTGTCATGGTTCTTGAGGGGTGATGATGGCGATGGTTAGCTGCCTAATTTGTGACTGTCAACTATGTTTCCTTAGGGCATATGGCGTGCCTCATGTCCACTGTGTACGGACCTGGTGGCAAGGCCTTAGCCAGGGACCTGTCTCGCCGTCTTTTGAACAGCTAGTCACGCAATTGAGACGTTAACATTTTTTACAACAGGTCAATCAGAACAGCCAAATTCAGCCCCATGGCTATCATAGTAAGCTTTTTATTTGGTCCCTAGGTGATTAAATTTCTCCACCTATCAAAGGTGAAAAACTACAGTTAAACGTGGTAGCCATCCATCAATGTCATTTTTAGTTACTCAAATGTACAATAATATGAGGAGTAGGATTATAGGAGTAGGAGTAGGCAAGTGGCTCCCTGATGTAGGCCTACTCAAAGTCCCTTAACCTCAATAAGGCAATCAGTCACCAGTGTATTAGTGGGAGTGAGTTCTACGAAAGTTAAGGGTATACGGTCAGTACATAAATTTTTTTTCGAGTGGACCATGCGCATACACTGCTTAGATATGAAACCCAACACTCTTAAACAGTTTATGGACTTTTCTGAATAATATTTTGCCATCAGTTTCATGTGTTTGAATGATCAACACTGTGACCAATTCTCAAGCCACAGTTAATTACCAAGCATGTCAAGAGTATAAGTGTGTTTCAATGTGCGTATCCCCTAAGCACTGTTTTATAGTATTCAAGGCATTTGTGGATCCCGCAGTGCTTGTGTGAGTCGTTCTGTGCAGATGGACACCCTAATTTTGAATCCTTGCTAAGGCCCTGCCTTGTGGATTGGGGCTGCCTGCCAGGACAGTCACGCAGCCAATGGATTACATTGGAAAGATGGGGGGTAGGGTGGGTGGATGCAGCTATTCGCCTTCCGGGCATGTGTTCCCATGTATGTATAACTGTTGACTGGTTCACCGGAAAAAGATGGACTAGCTGATTTGGAACTGTAGTCAGTAGTCACCCGAAAAAAAAAAGGGGGGGGGGGGGAGAAAAAAGGGGGGGGAGAAAAAAGGGGGAAAAAGAGGGAAAAGGTGGGGGGAAGGGAGAAAAAAGGGGGGGGAAAAAGGAGAAAAAAAGGACAAAAAGGGGGGGGGAAAAAGGAGAAAAAAAGGACCAAAAAAAAAAAAAAAAAAAAAGGGGGGGGAGAAAAACAAAGGGAAAAAACAAAACAAAAACTCAATCGAAGAGCCTGTTGTGAATCAAATGTGAAGGATATAATGAAAATGCATGAATAATGTAGCTGGATGTCTCATAAGATTCCTGTTGTGAAAATAGTGGCGATAATGATTTTTATTTTTATAGTGCCTTACATGTGACAGAACCCACCCACATCTTGAAGGCTGTCATGGATCGATATCCAAAGTAATACAGATACTGATAACGAGAACTTTAGTGGACTCCCGTTAGAGGCTCTACACTTCCTATACTAGCTTACACCGTAGCCTCCACACTGAAATTTTATGTATATTTGAATACCAAAAAGGTCATGATTTCTCTCTCAAATACGAAAACTCACTGCCCAGTCAAACATTTCTTCTTTCCTTGAATTGCAGCGAATAAAGAATTAGGCCTTCCAGACAGTAGTCCTACTGATATTATCCAGTGTTGTTTTAATAATTTGAAAATAACCAAATTTGGGTGTAATTGACATAATTCTTTCATTTGAACTTTGAATATCAATGCTTCAAGCGTTACCAAACTTGATCGGTCTGGCCATCCGTGTCAAAAGCTCATATGTCATGCATATTATTAATCGGCTCACCTGCAACGTGTGTGTTTGTGCGTGTTACTTTTAACACAAACTAACATGGGTACCCTGGGTACTAGAGGGCGCTCTGATGGTGGACTCCTGACAGTCTTTAAAAGTGAATTCTTGCAGAAAAGGGCAATGATCAGCTCCTTAAGTTTTGTGACAATAGAGATTTCTTTTTTGATTCATTCAGGAGTCAAAGCTGAAGGAGCAAACAGGAAGACCCTGGAGGAGCTGACAGTACAGACGAGCAGGGAACAGGATGCTGAGATGGACGAGATGAAGAAAGACTTTGAGAGGAGGAGAGAGGAGTATCATCAGAAACATGAGCAAGAGGAAGAAAGTCTCAAGGAGGTGAGAGGTTATCCATGGATCAGGGCTATAAGGAGGATGGAAACCTTGCAAGGGTCCTGCAAAGGTGCAGGTCCAGTTGCTATACTCTTGTGGGTTGTGGACCTTGAACATACACTGGAAGAGGAGTCAATACCTATGTAGTCTGGTGCTAGGACAGTCAGATATTCCTGAATTCCTGCTGGCTTTTATCTAGCATGCCAAACCATCATGTAATTTCTGCAGTGTGCTACCGTTGACCAGTCTGTCCACTGCAACAACGTCAAATTGCAAATTCTCTCCCGATATTGGGAGAGGCCAAGTTTACCACTGATAGAGAACCCCCCCTTCATATCGTAACAGCACGGTTGCAGCAATCAACATCAGAAAAAACGTGTAGCAGTTTGGCAACTCAAACATGGCTTGATACAAGCAGGCAGGAAATCAGGGGTTTTACAACATCTTTACATAAGACAACTAGACATGTGTAGGCGGGTACCCCGCCCACGTGTATATCCCCACTTTTGAGCAATCATTGGGAAGAGAAGGAATCTAACACCCCATAAAGATCTTCATTTTGGTCAGGAACTAAGATAGCCTTCTTCCACCAAGTTACAAAAAAGTCACATAATTTATGCAAATTTGACCTCCGATGACCTTGAAATGACCTCCACATTTTTTGGGATCAACTATAGTCCCTACCCACCAAGTTTCATTCAAATCCGACTAACTTGAAAATTTCGCGTAAATTATGCCAATTAACGGCCCCCGCATTGACATGATGGCCCACTTTCAAACTCATCTGATATTTCACTGGGGCGTTTTAGATAGATCGGATGAAGCGTTAGAGAGTTATTTCCGGCGGCGGCGGAGCCTGGATGGCGGCGGCGGAGACGGCGGCGGCAACACTCCCAAAACCATGATATCCCCGGACACTTCCAGTGTTGCGGGGATGTAATTACCTATGTGATGTGTGACTGATCATCACATGTAGGAGTTAGTAACTTACTTGCCGACATGTCTCATGTCATTAAAGTTTCATTCAGCCTCTGAAATATTCAACTAAATAAGCACCAATGATATTGAAAATGGATGCCATCATTCGATACCATTTACAAAAAAAACTTCAGATAAAAATAACAGCACTCAAATCATTTCTATTCCGGAGGGAATGGTGATCAGTCGGCAAATTTTCAATTAACAACAAAACTTAACCAGTGTGCGATACCTGGAATGGCAAGATCTCTACAGAAATCCTGTGACTAGTGTTAACTTTGTTCTATCACTTGTGCAAGCTTTGTTTAGGCTGCTCACGCATGAGGGGAAAATATGCCTGAAAGTTATTGTGTAATAGGAGGGGGAAGAAGCGATTTGTCTGATTTGATCAAATTCACGGGGCAAGTAGTGCCACTTACGATGTATGCTCCTCTCTGCGCAGGTGAGCGAATCCCTGCGGCAGCGACGGGGAAAAAAGACATCACGAAAACAGAGGAAGGAGATTGAGAAGGAGGAACAGAAACTGGAGAAGAGGCGGAGGCAGCTGGAGACGGAGAAATCCAGCCATGAGCAGCAGAAAAAGGTGAGAGGATAGATGCGGCACTGTAATCCTGAGTACGGTGTCACGTATCTAGACAACTTTGTGTTCTTCAAACCGAAAAAACTTCAAAACAAAAAAGAAAAAAATGAAAACTTACTGTCAAAATCAGCCATTGTGAAGTCCACCTGGTGATGTCACAGTGAAATCTGGGATCCCAGTAATACAAAGTCAATATAGAACTACTTCTGAAAACTTTGTCACAAACAACTTTGGATGGATCTGAATGAAAACTCACAGGATAGTGAAGAATAATTTATTTATTTCTATGTCGTGGTGGGCATTGCCCCTTGAAGTTCCATTCAGCCTTTGCAATATTCGAGAAATAGCATCAATGATACTGAAAATGAATGCCATCGTTCGATACCTCATCTACAAGAAGAACTTCCGTCAAAATTACAGCACTCACATCATTTCTATTTTGGAGAAAATGGTGATCAGTTCACAAATTTTAAAAAACAAAGATTTTGTTACGCCACAGGGACCTATTCCACGAAATAACACATTTTGACCTATTACTATCGTTTCAACAGATGTTTTCTCAATTGCAGTTTTCATATCAGTCAATACAATAGATTACTTACAGTATAGGGAAGCTTGGTGGCTGGAAGGAGGACGTGAAATGAAGGCTGAATGGAACTTTGATCAACCAATCAGCCGATTTTGTTCTGTTGACAGGCTCTGCTCTCCAGCCAGGATCGTGATGATCTGATGGAGGCCATTCAGGAGGAGAGACAAAGGCTCTCTCGCCTGGAACAGGAGAAGAAAAACCTAGAGAAAAGGGTGACCAAACTCAGGGAGGAGGAATCTGCTAGGTGGGTGACTGTACATTGGACTCCTTCGGTTAGCATAGTTATGTAGACCTTAGTGACAGGTGAAAACGAGTATGTTCATATGAATACACATCTGCCAACAGCGGACATTCCTCGGTGGGGTAGTGATGGGTCTAGTATTTGTGTGTGTCCTCGGTTAGGATGTGTAAACCTTGGTTGTATATTGGGAAACCACACAACTTTTCACACTCTACCAGAGTAGGCGGCAGTATTATTATATATTCAATTTGTTATGAACACTTCTTCACACTATGCTATTGCCTCGTCATATACCGATGATGGCCTCAATTTGACAATGTCCTCGGTTGGGCATTGTAATTTAATTTTCATGTATGACGGCACTTACTTGTATGTATGTGTGTGTGTATGTATATTACATTTTGTGCTAGCAGGATTTCTCCGGAATGGTAAGGCCGATTTTTATCAAATTTAGTATGTGTGGGTTGGGTGACAACTTTCTGATTGGATATTGGGCATGAAAGTCATTATTGAGTAGGGTAATTATAGCCTATATTATGTAATCAGTTGTTCATTCGCAGGAGTATGGACAAACCGTATGTGCCATGCGCTATATGGTGATCTTGTTTGGCACATAGGTACTGGGTATAAATAAGGCAGAAGAACTGATTAGATTTTTGACAAAATTTGAAGTTTTCAGTTTGTAACAGATCTTGGTGAAAAAAAATTAACCAGTGAAATGGGATCACATTCTATTTTTCATGAAGCCTGGTACATATGGTCTACTTGTAGTCCCAGATTTTTCAACATAGATTCAGGTCACTGGAGATCATTAATGTGTCTAACATGCCTGATTTATGTAATTTATTGGATTTCCATGGAACATTCTTACTCTTGTACACCACAGATCCACTCCTCGCTCTCCCGACCCAGCTCCAGCTGCCCTCAACGGCTTCTATGATGACCAGTTCACCTCCCCGAGGAGAGGTCAAAGGTCACTTGGTGACATGAATATTGATGAGCTGGATGAGCCTACACCAACTGCCCCGCCCAGCAGGTAACGATGACAGAAAATTGACAATTGAACAGGTTATTTATGAGATGTGGCAACGCCTCTGTTTGGGGGATGTTACCTTCCTAGCACAGATTTTACTGTGGTGATGCAGGGGCCGCTCCAGGAATGTGTAAAGAGATGGGGGTGGGGCCTTGATGGCCAGTGACCCAGAGGTCAGAGCCAAAAGTTCATAGGGGTGTCTGGGAGGCTTTCCCCCTTATCCATTTTGAAGATAAGACTGCTACACTTGAAATATCTCTTGTGCAATGACCAACAGGTAGTATTTATGCACCATACATGCTACTCTTATTGCTACAATTATTGAGCAGAAAAATATTATCAGATTTCACACTGAGGAAGCCTTAGGTCAGTCCGTTCCCTGTTCTATTTCCACTCACCAAGTTTCTGGATTTATTTCTCCTCCCAGTTACGAAAAATGGTGCATCCAAGGGAAGTACTCTCCCCTGGGAGAATAGGCAGTTACTATGGCAACCGGTCATCCACCCTGAGGTCGAAGCTGGGTCACCTTGACTTGGACTTACAGGTATTTAAACTATAATATCCCCAAGGTGGCAATATGAAGGCAATTGATTCATAACACATTCATGTTGTCGTGACCCGGATCACTGGGCAGCTTTCAGGTTCATGATGTAGTTGCCAGCTACTATTGAGTGACCTTACCTTTGACCCCACTGCGAACCCAACTGCTAAACATGCCAGCGACGTACTACGAGATCTGCGACGGTCGTTACTTGATTTTCCTATAATCCCCACAGCCTATACAAAAACACTACATACAAGATAATCTGTTATCTTGCAGAGGCTAATTGTGAAAATGTGGGAACCTTTGGTACGACAAGATTATCAAGGAAACTAAGTAGATGTGCCGTATTTACAATATTGTGGCATGGGACATGAAAGGAGTAAATGAGAAATTGAATAAAAATAGCATATATGTAGATCCAGCAAGACTAATGGGAATTCCTTGCTTATGCATAAGAGACACCAGCATCGAAGATCCTTGAATGTTCAACCGCAGACCTGCTAGTATACACAGAATTGCACAGACAATGCATGTTGTTATTCTACCGTACCCAGATGGACGACCTTGATATTCCCTCCAATGGTACGACCCACTCCAAAAGACCGCAGGCGTGGATGGACAGTCCAGAGGGATCAGAACAGTCGGATTTGTTGGAGCTCGATCCAAAGAACGAAAGGTGAGGCTTTCCAGTCGACCCCTTTCCATAACTTTCAATTGTAAGGTTTCCATCATTCTCGTAAGATGTAATTTTTATAGCGCTCTTGAATAACCCTCCACAAAAAAATAAACTCAAAACTTGAAAACTTTCCGAAAGGTATAATCAAATTGACTATGTCAGCATATGTGAATGGGGTTGAACATACTAGATGGAACGTTGTGAGGTCTCAGTGAGATCTGGTAGCTAGGGCCATGTCTGGGAGAAAGAATAACAATTTGGAGCAAAACTGCCATATGCAGTACCCCTGTGGCCCTGATTCAATGTTGAATCTTGAAAGGAACAGGAGGGACGAGGGCTTTGTTGCTCACGCTCCAAGCATATCTATGATCCCATCTGCAAATACGGCAATACATGCCGTTTTGCTCCAGGATGTTATAGCCCTGCTCAAACCTCTCAGAGGGCATACCATTCTGGACAAGTAGCAATGATGTAGCAGTGACTTATTACATATCTCAATGAATGATGTCATTCAGGGCATCCATCCCTGAATCACTCTACACAGGCCAAACTTGATCACAGATTGTTTTGTTTCTGTTGTTTACTATCTGAAACTAGCTGAAGGGACAGATGAAAATGCTTCCCTATATTCTCATCATTTATCAAAAGAGAGCTATTGACGATTGGATCTCACTGAATAATTCTGCTTTGATTGTCATTCTTTGGAGTCAGCATTTTCCTTACAAGTCGAATGTTTGGATCCCGCGTAATCTTCGTGCGAGACTGGACGAAGAGAACAGCGCCATCAGGAACGCCAAGGACTTCCTGAGGAGACAGAGGCAGTCCCCTGAGGGCGAGGCAGATGCCCGCGATGCCTGGACCAGCTGGAAGCAGAAGGTCATTACTGATTATAGAATGAAACAAGATGGGGATGGCAAGACTGGGCCTGGAGAGGGTGAGTGTTAGCAGCCTCCTCCTCTTACCCGTCTTTGGTTTTTTGGTAAGGCTAAGGTTGGAGATTGTTGAGTATATCAGTGTCCTGCAATTCTTTCTAAACTACCCAATACCCCCCTCCAGCTTTGTACTCACCCCCTCACTGCCCTCACTTCTCCACCTAGCTGCTTTGACTGAACAGAAACATGATCAGAAGAGGGAACAAAGACAAGAAACAATGTCAGTGGTTGCTGGTATTGTAGAGATATTGCAAACCATATGTACTCTAATTGTCCAGTACCCAGCTCCATCTACCAATCCCCACCACACCCCTTCCTCCATCACTTTCTTCACCATCCTTGATTGAAGGGAAATGGATCAGACCTTGCAACAATGGCAGGGAACAGTGTCTGCGTTGGCTGGTATTGGGAGGCCATTGCAAACCATATGTGCTCCAATTGTCCAGCACCCTCTCCTCACCCCCCCCCCCCCCCCCCCCCCCCCCCCCCCATCTCTCTGCATTACCCTGCTTTGACTGAAGTGGAATGTGATCAGAGGCGGTTACAATACGAGGAACAGTGTCTGTGTTGGCTGGTATTGGAGAGACTGTGCAAGCCATCATGTACTGCATTTGTCATGCACCCCCCATTCCCAATGCCACCACCCCCCTCAACACCTCACCATACATGAGTAAGATGTGGCAACTGACAAGAAACATTGTCAGAAGGTGGCTGGTATTGGGGCTAAGTTTGCAGACGGTGACACATATTCTGGAATCACAAAAGGTTGTGCATGATGTGAATTCAAAGTCCCTATATGACACCTGATATTATTCCTATCACCTCATTAGCATGCCTTATCACATGACACAGATCTTTCAACTCAGATTTACCTCGTTTAATAGAATTGTGCCGACTTTCTTGACCTCAAGACAATTTTTATTACATACTCATATTCAAAATCCAACATCTGTATAATATTTTGCCACTAATCACAAATTGTCCAGGCCACACGACTGTCTGTGTTTTGTTTTGGGGCAACTCTTACTTGTACTGGTCTTCGATTAATATGTTCCAAACCTGCAGGGTGTGTACGGAAGGTAAAGGAAAATTGCAGAGTTGTACATGGGGCTAATAGAATAGCTAGCTCTAGCTTAGAGAAGTAAATTTTTCAGTCCAAAACCCTGAAGTTCATGCTACTTTTCCCCGTTACGGCATAAGAGGCTATCCAAAGTTTGCATATGGTTGCGCAGACCGACAACGAAAGCATCTCATCGCGCAATGATAAATGATGTCATACTAGTACTACCCTGCAAATGTTCTCTGTTTCCTATTAAAATGCACTTCTGTCATGGATGATTTTGCGTGCCATTCCATTTTTCTGCCCTGACACATTTTCGTTTCCACAGGAGGCCCTGGAGTTGGACAAGGCTCTGCTGAACGTGACGTCTAGCAGGAGGATGCTACGGGAGAAGGAACAGCACGTAAAGAAGCTCAAGAGGTCACTCCGTGCAGAGGTAAGGTCAACTCTCCTGGACAGTTCTGTGAGTTTTCATCCAATTTCAGTATGAAATTTGACAACTAGCTGTGCGTTGCGTTACTATGTGCTCTTTGAGTTCACTACTGCTACCCTTGACCCCAAGGTACATTCTCTTGCAAGCTATAGAAGGTCTAATATCCCTGCAGTGTTTGTTATTTGACAAGAGACGCGAGTAATTAGGCTTGCTTTTACTGGCAAACAATTTACGACAAAGCATCTATCTTTTTTTTATGATTTTTTGGGGGGTTATACTTGCCGGACAGAGGATCGGACCTATTCCAAGCCCAGCAAGGATGCAGACCTGGGTACTGCAAACCACCTATTGTCAGCTGCAATCCCTCACCAGGTACCAAACGGAAGAGGCAATGCCTCTTTGGCATACCTGATGTGTTTGCGAATTGCCTACCCCTCATATGTCCATGCTTCAAACCCTTGTGCTGAGCATCAGCGAGAAGGCAACAGTTACAATTTTTGAAGTCTTTGGTATGACCCGACCAGGATATCTACAACGGTCCCCGGGTGGGAAGCGAGGCTCTACCACTGTGCCCAACCACTCGGTCAAAATCTAATTATCAGGGATCATCTGCCTTTGAGCTGTATATATGTTGACCTTACAAATGAGGAACTGTGTTGGAGCCCCCGTCATATAATCGACACTGCCTTTTGCATGGCATCACCGCAAAAATCGTCCTAATTGCACCGGATTCAATTTCTGCATTGACATATATCTCTCAATCATAATAGTTAAAAAAGAAATTCTAACAGACGTACTCTGGTCCCCAACCCTTTGTAAATATATTCAAAAGACCAAATTGTCACTTGGCATCACCTGCAAATGAGGAACGTGTCTGCTTGAAAAGAAATAATCGTCCGCCCTCAGTGTACAGGAACTAATTTTGTGCATGGCTCATCATATGACCATAATACCCCGTATTGATGATCTAGACAAATTCGCACTGCGATTCGGTGACCAACCCCCATCTTTGAGAGACCTTGATTTGAAAGTGGGTTCGGCTAGTATGGGTGACATTTCATTCTCTATAGACTCAACATTCCTGTCTTCTCTTACCTAGGACAAGGAAGAATACATCCCGCTTCCCGGGCCAGGGAGGAACCCAGGGAACGAACCTCTCTCTGAGTGACTCTGACCAAGTAGTAGCCTCAGTGACCAGTCCGGTTGCCCCAACCATGGTAAGTGTGTTTGCCATGAACAACTGGTGCTTCCACATCGTGTGGGACAAATCCTGCCCGATCAGGTCAAGGACCCACCGAGAGGGGCCGGCAAGGGAAAGACGTCAGAGAGCTTCTTTCGTTGATTTTCTTGTTTTGAGTATCAAAGCTCACAATTTCTTTGTGTGGTGCTACCATCCAATCCCCAGTCTAAGCTGACAAATTATCCCACCCTTGCTACCACCCTACCAACCTTCACACCCTCGTTTACAGTACCATAGGCCTAACGTAGCTGAGGCGGGATCTCATTGTTGCGTATGCGTGCCCGGGATGGCTGTGAAAATCACATACTTATAAGTACATACCATAAGTTTATGACGAAAGCCCATGCCCACAGGCCATGCATATTGTCGTGAATTGTTTTTTTTGGAGGATGGTGATCCATAGAATTCATTTGGCCGTATATGCATCCGTATACGCTTTCGCACATGTGGCTTGTTTCTCCTATTCAGTGTTTGGTTTGCTTCAGTTAGATTTTTTTTCTGGCCTCTGTGGAACCAATATCTGCCTTTATGAACTAAAGATTTTTCAGACACACACTGGTCCCATCTCATCTCATGTGAATTCACTGCGTACCCTTCTGCATACATAACAGTGGAATCCTAGCCTTAGTCCCCCAGGGCACTCAATGAGTTTGAATACATTGGAATGGTGTATCTGGCCAGAGGTTTCCTCATCATTCATGTCTACAGAGTGAAATGCGCTATGCAAGCTTTCAGCTGTTATTTATTGCTGTTATTGTGACAGATGCTTCCTGTATATAGTCTAATTGGAGATCTTTTGCTCCCACATGACCCTTGTTTGTCTTGTCAAGATTTTCGATTTGGTTTTTCTGAGCACACCTTTTTTTGCCTTCCCACTGCACACACCCCTAGAGTCACTACCCTACCCTTCATGATATAAATGCCCAATCACGTCATTGCCTTGAGAAGTTCTTTGAATATTCAGCATTGTACGAACAAAACATTCTGTAGAATTCTTTCATTGATATGCAATCATTTGTACGCATATGAGCTTTCTCAACGACACCACTAAGCATGACCACAGCAGGGTCAATGACGAACAGATTTGATTGAACTGATTGGCTTGTGGCATTTACGCACTTGGCCAATGAGATTGCATCATGGTAATATTACACAGTGAATACGGACTAAATCCATCAAATCCCTGGAGTCCACTGGATATTCTGTAATAGTGGGTGCCAGTTACAATTCTGAATATTCAGGACCTTCTTAGGAATGACGTAAATTGGGTCATTTATATCATGAAGATTTTGGTGAAACTCTGAACGGTATGAAAAAGTTGTTTATTGCTAGGCAATCCCACTGACTATATGGAAGGTCATGATAGGGCTCACTAATGAATTCTGTGTATGACGCCTTCGCGTTAACGACAATGAGATGTTAAAGTTCCTTCAGCCTTTATTTCATGTCCCCTTTCCCAGCCACTAAGCTAACCCACACTGTAGTAATTTATTGTATTGACTGATTGTCAAAAACTACAATTGAAAAAAAATCTGTTGAAAACAATCAGCCTCCGATTAACCACTGGCATCGACGGCAAATCGCCGTCGGTGCCTGCCACAATTTGCCGAGATGCCCTTACATTTCAAGCTTAACCGACGGGGCAGCGACTGCCATTGCCCTAATTGCTCCTGCCGTCGGTGCCCTAGCCCTCCCCCTCTCAAAAATAGCGATAGGACCATACAGCAACTTCTGAAAGGTTCTGTGGATCATCAGGCCCATTGCATGTAAAAGTGTCATGGTTTTCCCCATTTCCGGAATCAATAGATAAACTGCATAATTAACGTTAACCCAGGCCTGGCGGAACCGGCGCTGCCCACACTACTAAACCATCAAAACGGCAGTATGAATGGCACCGTGGCGGCTAAGTAAGTAACATAATTTACATCACTATACGGTACAATGATTTTCTATCAAACTCAACATGGGAATTTCGCCAAAATATACAATCAAAGTTCGCTACAGCAATGCATCGACATTGCAGGCCCAGTGCCAGAGCGTGTTGTCATTGGTTAGTTTAAACATATGATAGAATTACCACTTCTTGATTAGTGGCGGCAGATTCTAGCGTCACAGTGGGTAAACCAAAAAAAAACCCTTACTAGTCCGCGAACTAAAGGCTTTTTAATACAGAACTGCAGGCAAGTGGTAATTGCATTGACGTATATAGAGTGGGGTCGCAGGCATAGCCGGTAAAACAGAGTATATATTTCATTCCTTCCATACTCTGTGAACACTGTAGATAATAAAGACATTTGAACACTGAAAAGGGTTTAAGAGTCAGACAGGATATTTTGAAATAGTGCAAAAGAGCAAGGAGGAGGTATACAAGGTGAGAGTGAAATGACCGATAGCGGTGCCAGTGCATCGGTAATACCGGTTCCACAAATCATCAGTGAACTGCACAAAACTCTAGCGCTCGAGAAGTAGGCTTGTACGGTCGTAGGTCGGTGTGTGGGGGTTGAGGTTGATTAACTGTTATGATTGTACTTGCTCTGAGTTCTTCGCAGCGACGAATTCCACATCACATTTATTAAATTTGCAATATAGCGGTAGTCCTACATGATACGCGTGAATGAGATATCTTGCCAGAAAGGACATTTGTTTTTTTCATGGAAAAATATGAAAAATGTTCTTTGGGTATCTAGAGGAAATTATACGAGGTGAAAAAACCATTGTCAAAATAGAGAGGTTGCCGACGACAGGAATACACAGAGCCTCGCGCGGCTAGCTAGTATTGGCTGTATGATGAGAGGTTACATGGTTACATAAACGTTTTGCTGAATCTCAAATTTGCATTCTTGCCCTTGTCTTCTTTCAGATTGCCTTGCTGCCCTCAAAAATTCTTCTAAATTGCCTTGGTGCCCTGCCATTTTGAATGTAACGAAGGCAATTTTTACATTGCCCTCAGAAAAATTGCCTTGCCCCTCCCAAATTTTA
Source organism: Sclerodactyla briareus (assembly GCA_026419785.1). NCBI lineage: Eukaryota > Metazoa > Echinodermata > Holothuroidea > Dendrochirotida > Sclerodactylidae > Sclerodactyla > Sclerodactyla briareus. The sequence goes on along the minus strand of JAODTK010005806.1, from coordinate 32,673 downwards.
ATTCGAGGCCTGGAAAAACATAGTTTTAGGTCAAAATTCGTAAATTTCGTGGAATAGGTTCCTGTGGCACAAAACATATATTTGTTGCGGCTGGCGTTCTCTGTTTAACATTGGTGGCTGATCACCCTTTTATTCAAGGAATTAGAAATGATTTTAGTGCTGTAGTTTGACTGAAGTTCATCTTTGTAGATTGAGGTATCGAACTTGGCATTAATTTTCAATATCATTGATGCTTATTTCTCAGGAATATTCAAAAGGACTGAATGGAGCTGTTAACGAAAGGACTATGACCATGTAAGAGAAATGAGCCAACAACCTCCAATTCTCTTGATAGATTTACCTCTCAAAGCCCAGTCTAAGCTGGTAGATGCCACTGACGTCGCAACCACACACACAACGACGACCACACCGCCGCTGCCCACCCTCGGTCACCACGTAGCCGCGCCCCGGTAGCAGCCAGGACCTGAGAACAAATCACATCCTCCCTGAACAGGACATGAATGAGCAGCTCCAGAGTAATGGACCATGCTTGAACCATCAGAACTTGCCCCCCCCCCCTCCCCCCCCCCCCCAACCCCCCAACGCAGGGCAGAGTAACCACACGAATCTGGCAATGGGTGGGTCATGGGCGGGGGGAGGGAACCGCGGGGGGCTTAACGGCAGTGACCAGACATGACCATGTTGAACCATCAGAAACCACCACGGGGCAGAACCACAGTCTTCTGGCCAATGGGTTGGTTTATGGGGGGGGGGGGGGGGAACGGAAGCGAAACTAGCCCATGGACAAGAACATGCCATGTTGAACCATCGACCCACCACCGGGGCAGAACCACAGTATTCTGGCCACGGGTGAGTTCAGAGGGGGGGGGGGGGGGAGGGGGAAAAGCAGTGATAGACATGTCCATTTGAAAACCATCAGAAAACCCCAATCAGGGGCAAAAACCACAGTGCTTGGCCAACAGGTGGTCAGAGGGGGGGAGGGGGCTTAAGGCAGTGACCAGACAGGACCATGTGGAACCATCAGAGACCACGCCAGGGCGGAACCACAGGCTCTGACCAACAGGTTGAGTCAGAGAGGGGGGGGGGAGGGCAACGGCCAGTGAACCAGACATGGGCATGTTGAACCATCAGAAACCACCACCAGGGCAGAACCACAGTCTATGGGCAAACGGGTGAGTTTATGGGATGAGGGGGGGGGGAACAGCAGCGACGGTACATTGTCCATGGCGACCTCAGACACCCACAACGGGGCAGAACCACAGTACTCTGGCCAATGGGTGAGTTCAGAGGGGGGAATGGTGGAAACAGCAGGACCAGGACTGACAGGTGAACATCAGAACCTACCACGGGGCAGAACCACAGTGCTCTGACCAACAGGTGAGTTCAGGGGGGGGGGGGGGGGAGGGCACGGCCAGAGTGACCAGACATGGGCAGTTGACCATCCGAAAACCACCACCAGGGCAGAACCACAGTACTCTGGGCCAACGGGTGAGTTTGAGGGAGAGTGGGGGGGGCAACAGCAGCGATGCCGCGGACGATGTCCAATGTCGAAGCACCAAGTCCGAAACCCTACCACCGGGTACGCCAACACACATTGAAAGTGGCACTGGGTCGAGTTCAGAGGGGAAGGGGAAACAGCGTGACCAGACATCATGACCATGTTGACAATCAGACACTCTCCACGTGCAGAACCAAGGCTTCGGACCACAAGGTGAAGTTCAGGGGGCCTTGGGGGGTGCAGAGGCACTAATGGCAGTGACCAGACATGCGCATTCGTTCGAACAACACATAAGAACCCACCAACGGGGCAGAGCACAGTACCCTCTGGCCAATGGGGGGAGTTTTGAGGGAGGGGGGAGGGGAAACAAATGATGTAACATGTCATGTTGGAACATAAGAAACACCACCAGTGAGCACAAAACCACAGTGCTATGGCAAAAAGGTCGGGTGGAGTTTATGGGAACGGAGGGAAGGGGAAAACGGCAGCGACACCAGCATAACCATGAGACCCAATCAGGAACCCACCGCCAGGGCAAAACCACAGTGCTCGAGCCAACTGGTGAGTTTAGGGTGAGGGGAGGAAATCCACTGCAGTGACCCGACATGTCCATGTTGAACCAATGGGAACCGACACCAGGCATAAACGACAATTGCTCTGGCCAGAGTCTGGGAGAGGGGAGGGGGGAGAAAAATAGTGACCAGGAATGTGCCATGATAGCCCATCAGAACCAGCTGCCGGAAGGCTTAACCCCAGTGCCTGGTGTAGGATTGGCAGCTGAGAGTAGGTGCTTATCCCTATCGGCCACCCAACCAGGCCTTCGAATGGGGAGCATCCTCAGTGGCAGTGTGCATATCTGAAACAAGCATTCCTAGATTCTTAATGTCTTCGTAGCTACAGGCCAATACATTAAACATGTTTAATAGTTGACATTTAGAGACCTCTGATGACCCTCAAAATGACCTTCCAACATTTTTGCCAATTGTTAACTACGTGTAGTCAACATTCCTGTGAATCAAGGGTTTGTTAATCGCAGGAATTATGCAAATTAGTCTGATACTGGATTTCTGATGACTAGGAAAGGCCTGCAAAGATTTGCCATGTTACGTTGAATATTGTAAGATTCTCATGAAAATCTCCAGCGATGTTGACGATTTTTTTAACTACCAATTTATGCAAATGGGCCCTATCTAATTAGCATACACAGTTCATAAAATTGCCTTCAGTGAAGGATCACAACCCTCACTGCTCCTACAAGTTCTGGACTAATGTCTCATATGGTTTGAAATAAGGAACCGACGACAGGCAGACACGATGAGTACATGACCGCAGCCGGAAACTGTAACTTAATGTAAAGATATGATGGTAAGCATGCTGTTAGACACGCTTCATATTTTCATACCCCACCGACGCATCTAAATCTACTAATTCAGTCGATGTTATAGCATTTCAGTTAACCCATGGAGGAACCTACATTCTGTCTGTTATCGCACCAGAGGCCCCAATTTCCCCAGCTTATAAGTAAGATTTAAGAAGAATTTGTAGTATTTAGTTTGATGATAATTTCCCATGAACAGTTTGATTTTATTTCAATTTCGTTCTTCAATCACAGGAATTGGCTACCCCCCAACTGGGTACAGCTATGGGAGACCATATGGTTATGCGCCACCACCTCCAGCACATACTCCTATTCAAGCACCTCATGAGTATTATACCCACGGTCACGATCAAAACCCATGGGAGCTGGTACCCACCAGGTCACATGATCTACACCACACCAACCACACTGCCCATTGCCAGCAGTTAGACTCCCGCCCGCGCCCGAGATGCCGACGAGTCCAGTATAGAAAGGAAATGGACAAAGTCTTACTTTGGGGGTGGTAAGTACAGGAATTTTCTATTTCAGATACTTCCGAAGAGAAGAATCTGCTTCCTATGTCCACAATGGAAAATTATTATTAGATTGTTTATATTTTTGTCATTTATACAATGTTGGGGAATTGAAATGATTATGTTCCGAAAATGCACAACGTTTGGACCACAGTATATTGGTTATACATGGAATGTATTGACGATGACTGAAGACGGGGCTTTGGAATTGAATAACCTTCAAACAGAAGTTTTTAGCGCCCTGTCAAGGTTTCACGATCTGAAACTGAGACTGTTAGATGTTTTATTTTCACAGACCATTATCACATGCAGTATTGCCTGCGTGAGCAAGAATTGGTTTTTCATGTGTGAATGGTTTATTCCCCATTGCATACCATTGATCACCGGTATGGCTCATACCCCCAATCGGGCTATTAGATTACTGAACAAGGTCTCATCTACAAAATAGTCTCGCGAGACAATGGCTTGGGGGACTAGTCATATGACTTGTTTTGCACCCAAACAGAGCGATCGCTTAGCCGTATAATCGAATGCTTCCCATGAATGCTGACAAGTGGAGTATCCTGTCTTTAACAGACCACAGCGGCCATTCATCAAAAGGTGTCTCATGGCCGTGGTTTCCCGCCATCAAGGAGTCAAAGTTTACGGGCTACGGTTTCCTGCAAGGTCAGTAATATATGCCAGTTCGTAGTTCTAAGTGCGCTGTTCACCACAGAACAGTTGGAGGAATAGACGAGTCTCAGGTAGATGCCCCATAGCCAAATCGTTCGGCTTATTTATTAGACTGTTACCACTATTTGAAAACGCTACCATTTCATCATGTTTTCGGATGTTATGTTGATATAAATATGGGGGGAAATATGTTTGTGAAGTTGGTTGTAGGATTTGTAATTTTCGGCAGGGGAGTCTCAAAAGACGTTCTCGCACACTGTCGTTCAACGTCAAACTACCGGTCATTCCCCGATGACGGTCCGACACAATCAGTTCAATCTCATTAAATGAAACTCTAAACTGGCTTTCCTGTCACAATCTGCTAGAATGATTGACGCCCATACAGGAGTGGTTTTACCTAGGGTCACTACCATACTCAATTGGATGGGAAGAATAGGGGCCACATCAAGATCTGGCCACAATCAATGCCCAGCCCAGGAAATTTGGTCTATAATGAGCTGTCTCCTTGGAGATAATTAGTTGGCTGCCTGTGGCAGCCCTCCCCAATAATCCCCTGGTGTCTCCACGTACATCTTTTCCAGATAAAGTTCAGGGACGCAGCTCTTGAACAAATAGCGGCAGCAAATTGGCCTATTGACTGCCAGTCAGTTTATTCCATCAACCATTCACAGTTCAGTGAGCAGACGGGAAGTGAAGTGAACATACTGGGGCATTTGTTCGTGCACCCTCCCCCCCACCCTCCATCCCCGGCCTGCAGGTGCACCAGAAGAGAACACTGGGGAGTGGGAACTATGTTCCACTCTATTTATTCAATATCTTCAATCCTGGAGCGGTTCAACCCACTCTGCAACGAATTGAATCTTCCATTTATGGCTACATTACTGGTTTCAACAATTATATCACATTGTCAAGTAGTTAGAGCACCTGAATGCAATGAGGGGTCCAGTTTATGTTTCATATTCGGGTAGGGAGAACACCAAGACTACAATCAAATGTTTAGAACACTGTGTGCGAAACGAGCAGAGTACTTTTACACAAGATAGACAAATTGGGGTCAATCAATCAAAGTTTGGAGTCATTCTCTGAAAAGTCGGGTGATCTGTACACTTTCATCTCTCACCATATTTAGCCTATATTAATCAAAAGAATTGATGGGGGTTTGCCATAAAGTTTAAGCCGGAAGGTTACCATGTGTGTATAATACTGAGAAATAGGAACGGCCATGATTTTAGACCAAAAATGTGACGCACTGTGTGAGAAATGAGTGCATTCCTCTGATCAGGGAGGAAAGAAGTTTTCAAGACATTGATCCTAATAGCGTTGTCTATGTCAAAAAGCAGACACAGATTGGCCTTTCTGACTTGGGTAAATAAGAAGTTCGTGGTGTAAGTGGATGCTCACCATTGAACATTTGGGGGAAGAGAGGACATCCCCCATAGTGAGATAGTTAGGGTCATTTTGGAACTGTAACCTATTTGAAAACCAACCAATTCATCCCAGTTTGGATGCTATGTTCCTAAGTCGGGGAGGGCAATCTGTGAAGTTTTGTGTTGGAGGATATTTTGGGGAGTTTCAAAAGTCTTTTGAACCATGTGTACGTCAAAGTGCGAACGGCAGTTGTTCCAATGACCTTCGACACAATTCATTATCATCTCATTAAACTGTACCCAAAATTGGCTTATCGCCAGGAAACAAGGAATCAACAACAGCAACCAACAGTTCTGAGGCAGGCGACAATCCCTTTCTTCCTTCTGGATTGTATTGATTGATTATTGCCGATCAAACAGCATTTATAGCCAATAAATCAACAGCAAGTGCACATGAGGGGAACAGTTCGAAAAATATGATCACACGTTTGTTGGAAGAGAGGTATTAGAAAACCAGGATTGTACCTTGCCCTATACCGAGGAGGCAGATAGGGACCTCTGTGGGGGGGAGCCCGAAATACGACGGGAGCACGCACCGAAATGAAGCTGCAGCAGCTTAATGATTGGCTGAAGGAAGTCAGAGGTAGCCATAGCAACCAGAGCAATGGACAGTATCCTTTATAGATCATTCATACCAGTTATATTTCTGAGACTGCTATCTTCATTCTACTCTGATAAACTCAGTAATGTCTAGTATCATCCTCTAAACCCATTGTACCAGTTATATTCTGAGAGTGCTATTATCATTCATGTCTGATACCAGTTATCTCTGAGAATTGTATCTCATTCAACGACCTGCTCACAATCAGTAATGTTAGTATCATTCCTTATAAACCATTCGTACCAGTTATATTTCTGAGATTGATTGCTATTATCATTCATGTCTGATACCAGTTATCTCTGAGATTGCATCTTCATTCAAGCCTGATAAACTCAGTAATGTCTAGTATAATTCCTTATAAACCATTCGTACCAGTGAGTTCTTATATTCTGAGATTGCTATTATTCATTCATGTCTGATACCATTATCTCTGAGATTGCTATATCCAGTCAAGTCGGATATAAAACGCAGTAAAGTAATGTCTAATATCATTCCTTATAAACCATGCTACCATTTTATTTCGAGATTGCTATATTAGCATTCAGTTGATACCCGTTATATCTGAGATTGCTCTTCATTCAAGCCTGAGTTATAACCAGTAGTAATGCTAGTATCATTCCTTATAAACCATTCGTACCAGTTATATTTGAGATGGCTATTATCATCAGGTATGATACCAGTTTTATCTATGAGAGATTGCATATCAGTCAAGTCTGATAAACTCCCAGTATGTTATATCATCATTTAAACCATTCGTACCAGTTATATTTGAGATGCTATTATCATTCATGTCTGATACCAGTTCTTATATTGAGATTGCTATCTTCCGTTCATCCCTGTTGTGGAAATCCGGAAGAATTTTTAACAACGGAAAGAACAGGATATTAAAATTCATAACCCAGTGTATCTCCCAATACGAGATTTGCTATTATAATTCAAGTCTAGGATGCCTCAGTAGAGGTGCTTCAACCCACAGATAGACGGTTTGCAAATACCCAGAAACAAGATTCAACATTTACACCCCACTCAATCTTCCAACAAGAAAGCCTGGTTAAATAGAGATAGGAATGCAAAGATGGATACGGCTCGAGAAAGGACACCTCATATGTGCCGTATGTGGTAGAGTTAGAGACTGGGGTACGTGACGCCTGGGGTGAGATGATGGATGCGGTGACTCTACGATAGTGCTATTAGTGCTACCAACACTGTATTCAAATTGGTTAACTAGCTGGTAAGGTCTGGAAATATCCTTAACCGAGGCACCCCAGACCGAAGACGATAATCCCCAAGTCGGGTTTCCACTCCGAAACTGGGCAGAGGTCAGCCCACGGTGAAACTGGAGCTGCGGTGAAAACAATGAATTCTGGTCAGGGAGAAGATCGCGAGGTAGCCTCACATAACCTTGGCTAAGATGTCAGAGGTTATCCACAGTCTGCCCCGGCGGTGCCTGTGACGTCATCACTGGGTATGAGGCCAGAAAGGAGGAGAACATGGTGCTGCAATTAACGTGTGTCAGTCCAGGGGCCCCCCCCCCCCCCCCCCCTAACATTAGGGTTACAACCACCTGCCATTTATGAGAAGGACTACTTATACTATGGTTATGGACACAGACTATGGTATGATATTGTTTTTTTTTTTTTTATAAGTAAGTTTTGTCAGGCAATAGGCTAGCCTGAGGCTCGTGGAAGATAGAACAACCACTCGATTGCAGTGCTCCAGAGAAGTCTGTGGTCACAATCATAGGTGCTCCTTGATTCACCCCCCCCCCCCTCCCATAGGAATATTTCTATTGGGTACTTGTGGACGAAAAATGATCAAAACTACGCCCAAGGCCTCAGGCAAGGGTTACAGACCGGGGAACTGCACCTTTTTGTCATCAATAACCTTACAAATGCCGTGAGATCGTCTGTATTTACTGGCTGCTGAATAATTGTTAACCTTTGAGGGTTGTGACATAGATATTATCAAAACAGTTCCAGCCCATAAAAATAGGTTGAGAATCGTTCAAACCCATCAAATGTAAAGGAATTTTTCATGAGTGCTTGATCAAACCTAAATGAGCCGGCCGGATGCGCGGCCTGCGATGCGCACCTTCTTTGTTAGCCCCAATGTGGAAATGGCCTATACCTCTTGTTATTCTCTGATTCTGTCCCCCCTATGAACATGCAGCGGAGAAGGGAACAGGTTACTTGGGGTCTTCGGTATGGACTTAACGGGCCACAAGGAAGGTTGTTATGGAAACACCTACCACTCTGGAATATGATATCACCTAAATATTGTAAACAATCTGAACCATTCAGTAAACTGCAGATTAGGCCTTTGAAAATGGGCTGAAAATTGTTTGGATTATCTGATATCTGATACAAAATGTTGCCTTAAGTTTAGAACACATTTTGGCAAATACCCAAAGCAGCTTGAACTTATCTGATGAATGTTTTCAAAGTCAGCTGTGAATTGGAACATCACAGAACATTCAAAAGTGGACTGGAACTAAAATGTTGCCATTATACACCTTTTGGGAATGTGTGACTGAATTCACCGGATGTAGGTTTGATTACAGCCTTGTGTATGGAACATTGAAATTTATCTGTTGTTGAATAATTTAGGCCTTTGAAAATGGGCTGAAAATTGTTTGGAATATTCTATTAAAAATGTTTCCATTGAACAGGTTTTGAAAACACATAAATCCAGACTTAATTTAACTGATGTGGCTTCGATTACAGCCTTGTGTATGGAACATTGAATGGTTTGCTGTTGATTAATTTGGGCCTTTGAAAATGGGCTGAAAATTGTTTGGACTAGCCCCCATAACAAATGTTTTCCATTGAACAGGTTCTCGAGAACACATAACTAGACTTAACTGATGTAGCTTTGAATTACCGCAACTGTATATGAATCATTGGAATTTGTTTCTGTTGAATAATTTAGGCCTTTGAAAATGGGCTGAAAATTGTTTGGAATATTCTATTAAAAATGTTTCCATTGAACAGTTCTCGAGAACACATAACTAGACTTAATGATGTAGGCCTTTGATTACAGCACTGTATATGAATCATTGGAATTTGTTTCTGTTGAATAATTTAGGCCTTTGAAAATGGGTGAAAATTGTTTGGAATATTCTATTAAAAATGTTTCCATGAACGGTTTGGAGAATGATGAACCGACTTTAATTTAACTGATGTAGCTTCGATTACAGCCTTGTATATTAATCACTGGAATTTGTTTCTGTTGAATAATTTAGGCCTTTGAAAATGGGCTGAAAATTGTTCGTATTATCCCACTGAAAATTTTGTCATGAAACATGTTTTTGAGAACACATGAACAGAATACACAAACAGATCTAATTAACTGATGTGGCTTCGATCACAGCCTCGTACACGGAACATTGGAATTTGTTTCTGTTGAATAATTTAGGCCTTTGAAAATGGGCTGAAAATTGTTTGGATAATCCCATTAAAATTGCTTTCATCAAACATGTTTTGGAGAACACATAAAAACACTAATTAGATTCTGATGTAGGTTTGAGTACCGATTGAATGTGGGAACATTGGGTTTCATACAATTAGGCCTTTTAAAAATGGGCTGAGAATCGTATATCATCAATTGGAAAATGAAATATCCACAAAGAGGTTTGGACACATGGCTCACTGATGAAGACTTGAGAATTCAGAATATTGAAGATGGCATAAGTTGAATACTGCTAAACAGTTTATGCCTTTTGAATTCGGCTGTGATTTGTTTGAATTTTCTGCGAAGGTAGGAATTTCCAACATCAGAAAAAAAAAACTAGTAGTAGCATAGAACATTTTGTTAGTGAAACCTTTTAGCATCGAGCATCATATAGGGTGTGATTTGTGTTGGGGCACAATAGGCTTTAAAAATGGGCTAAGGATTGTTACAGCTTCCCATCGAAGTGACGGCATGACATTGTGAAACAAAAATGTTGTGGCAATGGAATGTACTGACTTCAATGGATGGTTTTAATTGCATAAGATGGTTCAAGGTTAATTTATTTGAAACCCTCGAAAAGTGGCTGGAATTTCAGACTTGATAAACTTCCGAAAGAATATGTATCATGCAACTGTATTTCATTTGTCAAGTAGAAATGAAATAAACCATTGGAATTTGACAAGACAGGATGAGCTGTAGTACAGTATAGTCGTAGCGTGTGATGTAACAAATTTCACAAAAATGATTCTGTTGGGCTATGGCTAACCTTCCAGGTCTGAGCAAACATGTCCATCTAGGAGTTGGCTGTTGTGCGTGTTTGATGAAGTGAGAGCTTGTATTTATTAACTGCCACACGGGTGTACCGGGGCCTTATGTAATTGGAAGTTGGTCTGTGTGGTGCCCACTCGTCCACAGGTTGATTTCACCCACGGATCATTTGCGTTGGATGTAGACGGTTCTAGGCAGTTTGCCCCGGGCCCCCACCCAACCGGTTACAGTGAATATTGCGCTGAAGGTTCAGATTAATGAGACCACGTTCAACTCACCAGGAGATCAGAATCAATGAACCTAGACTTATATGGTCAACAAGCTTTTTGATACAGTTCCGATCCGCAAGCCCCATGCAGAAGTAACTGATGAGAGCCCCTAACCATCAGTTAATCAGTTGTTACTGATATAATCGTTTCCCTCACTGGATTTTGATTGTTTTGTCAGTGTTACTGATATAATCCGTTGATCCTCACGGAATTTGATTGTTGAATACACAACAGTAGTTAGTGATGCATGGTTTAATGTGTGTTATGTATGTCAGTATTTATCAGATGTTACTGATGAGCTTGTGTATGAGGTGAAAGAATGACAGTTTTCTTCCATGCTCTTGGACGGGCTCTTCAGCTAGCACCCTCTCTCCTCACCCTGTTCTTGCCCTGTATTTATTGCTTGTGATACATATTTAATTGTATCGTGTAACCAAATATTCTACTGGGGATTGTTTGAAATTAGGTGGGATGAGTCCATGTTTAACTATTCCAGAAGTACCTTGTAATAATCGGGCATTGATGCCATATCTGTGCAACATTATCTATGGATGCGATTTATGGTCTGAGTAGAAATCTGTGGAGCATTTGTGAATTCAACAAGGACCCTAAATATGCAATAAGGTAGTACTGCCTAAATCGGCAATAGTAGTACATGCCAGGTCCTATTCCCTGTACATCCCCATTAACTTCACCACGCTTTCTTCTGGCAGTGGGAAACACTACTACGTGCAGCCTTTAGATAACCCGAACAACGGGATGTTAAGCTACGAACTGTCAACCAGATTTTTTTTAACCGATAGTTTAGTCATCAAAAGGAGCATAAACCTATGTATCGCACATAGCCTATTGTGTGATTCCGGTGTTCAAGTTTGGTTTTCAGCTAGGAGCAGAGATCCATATATACTCCCTGGAGCTGGTGGTTCGGCCCCATAAACTTGTGCAAAACCGTCATACATGAATATTTTTCAATCGGCACAATAAAAAATCCCCCCTTCATCATTTTCATGATCCCCTCGCCCATTTCGGCAACCCATAAACTCTGCAAACAACTCATACATGGATATATTTTAATCGCACACCAATCACTGTCCTGAGAACACGGAGCCTGGTTCCATTCTGACTGAAATCTCCCTCCCTGGTTAACATATTAAATCGGCCCTGATCCTCACCTCGGCTGAACATGGGAACCACTGACGGCTGGGTTATGAAACCGCGTTACCCTAAATGGCCCTGTCGATGCCTAAACGTGGCGCGCAATAGTAGGGGACCTGCTAACCCCCTGGAGAGACTCAACCGGGGGCGGGGGGGGGGAGCAACTACAATCAAGACATGCTTCTAACCCCTATTGACGGGGGGGGGGGCACAATGTCTGGCACGAACCCAGTAGCTTCAAACAAGATTTTTCAGTTTCGTAGGGCATTGGGGGGCCCTGATTTCACATGGGGGCACTCCGTGGAACTATCTAATCGCCATCCTGGAGAACAGGGTTCCCCCTCCTCCTTTTGCTGATGCATCTTGATACTTTACCACGTTCCACATGAAGTTTCCACCCCCCATACCCTCCCCCACCCCACTCCCTTCCTGGCGGGCCACTGCACAATCCCAGTCTGCCCACATTGACAACCCTGTCTGCCGTGGCAGCTTGCCGCGACCCTGTCATAACACCACCACCAACCCCATTTGCCATCCCGGGAAAACGCAACATTTCAGAACACTTTTCAACTCTCGCCTGGAATTGGTGCGATGTGCCCCAAAAGAAAAAATTGGTGCCCCCGCTGTTCCCATATTACATCCTCCCCGTTCCTCGGCTCTATCATTCAGAAATTTCGAAATCTCGCAGCTCTGACAGTTTGGCATGTATCATAGTATTCGAATATTCCCTCTGAGGTGAATAATTGGAGGTACATTGGAGAATTGTGCTCCATAATGATTTTCATCTTAGACTACTACCCAACCTATTGGCCGTTTCTACCTTAATGAGACCCCCCCGTGCAGTTACTTTCGTCCTTGAGGATAACTTATGGTCGCATATGAATCCTCCTATTAGTACCGGTATGTGTTTGCCTACGGTATGTGCTGAATCCACCTTACACTACAAGATATTTGTACATACTAAATCCTGTAATAGAATGTTGTAGAATTTGTGATATATGTCCATTCTGGGAGAATTATATGATATTTATATACATTTAATATTTATATTCCTAGCATCCTTCCATTCACCGTCATCATCCCTCACCGATGGTATTATTACATGTATTAATTTACTCTGTAATTTAGAAAAAACTAATTCCGGTCGTGTAATAAATATTCAACAATTTCTTCACAATACCTCTTATATTGTTTCTGTAATTCTGCAAGCTGGAAGTGTTGCTGGGATATGTATGGTGTGAGGTTGTGTCCACCATTTGAAAGTACCAAGTAACCCCAACCACACGAAAAATGGTGGGCGGGGACAAAATTTGGTCCTGAAAAATTCATTGGCCAAATGATATAATATGCTTTCTCTAAATGAAGGGTCCCGCAAAGGTAACTTCTACTTCTGCTGGTTATCACATCGGGGGCGGTTTTTCTCTTTTTCTGCCTACACTCGTCAATTTTCTGGGTGGTTCGTTGGTAGGTGGGGCTGTAAGACTCTAGTTACTCCTTCCTCCTGCTTTAATTTTGAAGAGCTGAGTTCACCACGACTTGGAAAAAGCCGTCCAATCTCTTGGTGGTTTTTTTGTAGTGGGGCTGTAGACTCATAGTTACTCCTTCCTGGCTTCAATTTTGGAAAGATGTGGGTTTTTCACGACTTGGGAAAAGCCATACAATACTGTGAACATGTCAGAAACTTTTCACTTTCTCATGAATATTTCATGCATCCTGGATCATGAAATCATAGAATCTAAACAGTTTCTGACGTTTGAAAAAAGTCCTGCACCAGCTTGGTATTACCAAACACGTAGGCCATCCCCAAACCTTTTTTTGTTCCACAGTGTTGTGGTTTACAAGGTTTTCAGGTTTTACATTTTTATTTACTTGGACCGTGTCCCAATCAACTGGGATTAATCCACTCCACGGCAACCAAGATCTACTAGGTACTCTACATTGTTACACTTGCCATAAGTTATTGGACTTAGACCACACCTCTGTTCACTCTAGGTGACCATTGACCTGAGCCCAAAATGATAGGGATTATCTACTCCCTATCTACTCCACCCACAGGGCCTAACCTAAATGCCAAGTTGAACCCTCTACTTTATTCATTCATTCATTCATTGCACGTTATCATTTCCAAAAGGTTTTCTGGCTTTGACCACTTAAACTCAGTGACATTGGACCTGGTGAGCCCCCTATGAACCCCCTACACTCAGTGGCGTAGCAAGGATTTTTTCCAGTTGGGGGGCGGGGGGCTGAACATTTTTCCTAGGCGGGTGCGCCATGTGGACTTCTAGCGGAGCGCCACCAATTGGTTGGCGCGGAGGCATAGAAGAAAATTTTGGAAAATGAGGCTCCCTAGATGGCAGGAAACGGCACTCCCTGACCTATTTTGAGGAGTGCCCTCCGTGGCTATAGCCAACCGTTTTGTATCAGGCCGGTTACATCGACTGGCGGCTTGTAATGTTAGACAGAAGACAATTGTCCCAAATCTCAAACGTTGCCTAAATTTATGTGCAAATCCTGTACAGATACACGCCTACAGATCAGCGAAACTATACGATTGCGGCGCAGAGCGCGCATTTTTTCCAACATTTTTTGGGGCATTTATTCAAAATTTTGGGCACTATTTGGTAAATTAAATATTTGGGTAATCTTCTATTTTTGCTTCATACCTGCTCGATTTCTCCTATATTCATTGCCCGAAATATGGTCACCGAAAACCATTACGTTTCACAAACCTCTCCAGATGGCCGGAAACGGCACTTCCCGAGTGTTCTACATTACATGTAACCAGAGTTTCTATAGAGGGGTCTGAGAAATGTTGCTCTCCAGAGTCGGGACGTGGCTCAGAAGCAAATAACAATTGAAAAAATGCCAACAATTTCATTTCATGCCTCTTTGATCGGTATCGTAACAAATGACAAGTTCATCTACTAACATCCTTCGCCATGGCATGCTCAAGGTCATGCTGCACCAGTCATTTGTCCATTACTCTCGAATATCTTTAGTGCCCTTGAGCAGTGGCCGTCACCAGAACTTTTCCATCTGGGGTACAAGGGGGGCACAGATATTTGGATTGGGGGCACAAATTTCAACTATGGCGGGGCGCCACCATCGGTGTTGGCTCTGAGCGTACCAGAGACTTTTTGGGTTCACTAGCCCCCAGATTGGCCGTAATTACTTTTCCCGGGTGATTTAGGCTGGGGCCATTTCAAGCTTAACTTGACGTCTCAAGCCGGCAGTTTTGTTTTTTTTACAAAAAATTTTCTTCGAAAAAAATCCTCGCGCGCCGGGTGCCCCCCCCCCCAATCTCTGACTTGAATAGCGGGGGTGTGCCCCTGGGTGATTATCGGTAAGATAATGGGGTTTTGCCATAACTTGGTAATTTCTTCTTCCCCCTGCCTGTTTATATACTCTTTTTACTGGGCAGATACTTAGATCCAAGTGAAAATTCTCCAAGGTTGTGTTAAAAGTTTTCCCAATAGCTGGTATTCGTTGTACCGGGCAGGCTAGAATGGCCGAGAATGTTAAACATGGGCGTCAATCCGTTCTGAAAGCGAGGGGCGGCGAGAAAATTTTTCAACTTTTCAAAGCCGCCTAGATCATCAGAAATTACATTTACGGAGCTTAGTTGCAACCATCTGGATGTGCCTTTTTAGCAGTTTGGTGGAAGGACAAACTATTATTTTCTTTGACTATCCCGCTGCATACTGCCAGGTGGGGCGGTCACGGTGGCACTGTCAGAGGGGGGTTCACGATGTTAACTTTCAATTTGAGGCACACCAACCTGGAAAGGTTAATAAAGCAAATATCTCCCGCGGAATGTGTCAACGTCGCACACCGACGGCGCCGTAGCGCGCGGAATTTTTTTTCGAGGTAAATGTTTCATTGGGGTCAGCGGTCACATAGGATGGTGTGACTCCCTACCGCGTGAATAAAGAAGCTTCCTATGACAATTGGGTCACGTAATCGACATCACCGCACGCGCAGGCACGGACAGATGCAATGTTTTTTTTTCGGCAAGGCCTATAGGCCTTCCCAAATGTCACGTATGCCATTAGGGCCAGCACACAGTGCTCTTGCCCACGCAGGGCGCGAAAAAATGGTACTTTTTGGAGGCAAAATTTGGAATTTATATACTCTAAGTTCTATCCTTGGTCGTTTTGATCACAAAGCTAAGCAGGCCTATTATATTTTTTTCTCAGCCCCAGATTTTCAGTGGGGGGGGGGGGGGCGACGTGACTGGGTGTGGGGGGTGGCGCGGCACTTTCATGCATGTATGCAGTTTGGTGGAAGGAAACTAGATGGTCCTTTGGACTTCCGCTGCATACTCAGGTTGGGCGGTCACGGTGGCACTGTAGATTATGGGGGTCAGGATGTTACTTTCAATTTGAGGACTCCGTCAACTTGGAAGGTTATAAAAGAAATATCTCCCGAGGATTGTCAACGTAGCACCGACGTGCGCGCCGTAGCGCGGCAATTTTTTTCGAGGTAAATTTTTCACTTGGTCAGCGTCACTAGGATGGGGTGACCCGACCGCGTGAATAAAGAAGATTCATATGACAATTGGGTCACGTAATCAGACATCCCCGCCACCGCATGCACGGACAGATCATGTTTTTTTTTTTCTGGCAAGGGCCTATAGTCCTTCCAAATGTCACGTTATGCCATTAGGGCCACGACCCCGTGCTCTTTGCGCGCGCGCGCGCGAAAAAAGTGGCACATTTGAGGCAAAATTTAATTTACTTATACTCTAATTATATCCTTGGGCGTTATGAGGCACAAAAGCTAAGCTAGACCTAGTGTATATTTTTCTCAGCCAGATTTTCAGTGGTGGGGGGGGGGCGACTGTGGGGGGGGGGGGCACTTTCATGGGGGGGGTGTCCCCTACCTCCCCCTCCATCCTAGCTACGCCCATGCCTACACTGCCGTCAAGGGCGTTGCTAACCACAGCCCAAGTGGGAGTGAGACGAATTTGTCTGCGTAAAAGCGGTAACACTTGTTGGAACAGTGTTTTAAAAAAGGTGATACGGGTTAAAGGGCAGTGGAAATGAAGCCTCGTATTATTGTTTTCCTGTGATAGGGTTAGGAGAGAGGGTCGAAGGGAATCCTATCACCCGGGCCCTTTTTATTTTTTTCCCCCCATGTCCCCCATCGTCCCTGGCCCCCTTTATCTCTCCTGCCTATCTCCTCCAACTCATGTCTGTTCTCATGGTTATCATGTTGGAACTTGTGGATGCCAACGCACGTCCCTATAGGAGTGTTCACACTATTGCAAAACGTTAATTTTAAATCGAACGTCAATTGAAGAATATTTTCAACTTTTATCGTACTATATATGTTATCGGATGCGATAACTGGTGCAATTCAGTGAGAACTTTTGCGCAATTTCAGCCAATAGTATGGAACGCCAAATGGGCTGTAAAGGAGGTTTGGCTGAAAAGTGGCATTTGGTTACATGGGCGTTTCGATCCGTTTTGAAAAGTGGGGTGTGGTGGTGCACATCGAATGCACCCTAAAAAAAACCCGACCGCGCCTAAGCAGAGCGCCACCTTGGCGCGGAGCGTAACCTAGAAAAATTTTAGTTTTCAGTACCCTCTAGAATCGCCGGAAACGGCCCTTGCCGCCTGGCTTGAAAGCACCCATTTACATGGGGGATTTGGGTAGAAGACAAATGGACAAAAAAAAATAATCGAAAAGTCGGGCAAGGTCAGCCCGAACACAATTTCAGAGGGGATGCAATTTTCTCACTTCGCCTTTTCCTTCCCAAATTTTCCATCCCCGAAAAAAATGGAGGTGGGGGCAGTCCTGCCTCCCCAAGCTCCTGAAAATCATTTTGAGGAACCAAATTAATTCGAAGATTCATCTCATATTTGTACAAACAAACGCCTTGTAGAAAAGATGACTTTTTGGCAACACAAAACGCGAACACTTGAAATTGTATGCACTTTTGGCTATTCGATGAAATTCGGAACTCGGTAAGAAACAATGGTAATCCTTTACTTTTCCCCCTGGTGGCCATAACAGGGCGAACGATTTCTGTGAGTTATTCCCTCCGTCTTTTGCTCGAAGCGCTGGATTGTTGATTTGTCGCTCAACCCAGCTGACGCATGGCTGGGTTGAGCTAATTGTGATCCATGTCATTCTATCTCTTCTATCTCTATCTATCTACCTATCCTTCTATCGATCCAGTCTGTAAACTTGTTTTTTGGGGCCACAAAATGTCTGGGCTTTGATTAATCTCGACTAGACTTGGTCACATGTTAATTGACTGATGGGTCATCGTTGACCAGCTAAAGGGCAAGGTCAAGTGGCATTGAGGGCGCAATTAGCCAATAAGTGGAAAACTTGCAAAACCTTACTTCTCCTACAAATTTTGGTGCACAAGGCTGATGTTTCGGGGGGGGTCATAATGATGGTCTATCCGCCGTACCTTCGGGGTGTTCTTGACTTTTTTATCCAAGGTCCCACATGGGCCCCAAGGCCCATTATGAAATTTCACAAATGGTAAACTTTAATGTATCTCCTCCCACAAGTTTCAATTATTTTCTCTTCAAAAGTTACATGTCACGTTCCTTGGGTAGAGGGCCATTTGGGGGTGTCAGGACATTTTGGGACAAGGGCCCAGTTTGGGACCAGGGCCCCATTAATGTGAAATACAAAAATCTTGTATCTCCTCCAATTTAGTTGCACATGCTGATGTTTGTCATAATGATGGTGTTATAGATGTACCTTTGGGTGTTCCAGGATTTTTTTTTTTGGTCCAAGGTCCAACTAGGCTCAAGGCCCATTTTATGATATTTCACAAAATGGTGGCTTGAAATGCTTCTCTTCCTTCTCCTCCCCACAGAGCTGTCAAGTTATTTCCTTCAAAATTACATGTATGGTCCTAGGGTAGATGGGTCCACAAGGGGTTTCCAAGACTTGTTGGGCCCAGGTGCCCAGTTTGGGCCCTAGGCCCTTAATTGAAATACTGTTAATCTCTTGTATCCTCCTACAAATTAATGCACCATGCACTGATGTTTCGGTCATAATGATGGTCTAGCTGTATCTTCAGGGTTGCCCAGGGATTTTGGAACCCAAGGCCTAGTGTGGGGCCCGCGGGCCCACTATGTGGAATTACGCAAAATGCTTCTTCTCTTGCAATTTTTAAATGCACAGTAGGACCTTCGGTCATGATGATGGTCTACCAGTCCGTACCTTTGGGGGTTCGGAAGTTTTCAATCCAGGTCCCACTCGGGCCCGAGGCCCATTTTATGAAAAATTTCACCCAGGGTCCTTGAAATGCATCTCCTTCCACAAGTACCAAATGGTTTTCTTCTTTGGGGGGGGGGGGATATGGCCACCTTTTCACAATTGTAACTGTGGGAAATGTGGACGTCATGGGAGACAGTGTCAAAAAGTGGGGGGGAAATGTCCACCCGCCCCGTCCCCACCTTGACGCCCCCTGGTGCTTCGAAGAGTTAGGGTATGACATGCTCAGGCCTGGTCCGCCGGCCTGCTCAGGGAACTGCTGGGTGATTGCCTGATTGGAAAGCGGGGCGATGTATGCGTGGCTTCCAGGCATGCGCCTAAAAGTCTAAATATTTTCGTATTGTGCTAAGTGTGAACAGCCCTTTTTGGTACGATAAATTCATCGGAGCAAGATAACTTGCGCAATGCAGTGATACACTTGCACCACACACCGCAGGATGGCACGCCAAACGGGCTGTTTGGGGGACGTTTGTCAGGAAAAGTGGGTTTTTTGGTGATAAAATCAGGGGGTTTTGATGAATAAATTGACGAGTGACATATCAAGGCAGACAACCGGCCCTATGAGCTGCTTCGGCCTAAATTTGCCGCCAAACCTAGGCCCTAGGAAGCCCAACATTTCTAGTTAGTACATGTAACATGCAAAGCAGGAGATATGTGCTGTTGTAGTGATTGGCCGGAAAGGGTGGTGTTGTAGCCGTTTCCGGGGGTCAGCGATGTCCAGAAAACGGGTGAATCAGGCCCTCTAGTTGCGCGTTGGTGTCTCCACGACTAGAGAAGAGGCTGTAATGTTGTTGCTGCTTTGCTTTAATTAAAATAGTCTTAACACTATCTCACTCACGCTTCTACAAGTACTGGGGAAAGACACGACTTCGAATTTCTTGAAATTAGAAATTTTCTCGATATTCATAAATCCGCGCCAAGCTATTCCATCCAACGCCTGAAGCGACAAAAGGAGGAAAACTTGTGCTTCTCACAACTAAGATCCCACTCCTCCCTCCATATGTTAGGGCCCGACACCCGACAACGTCCGATAAAATTGTACGACATATCGCACAGTGTGAAAACTCCATCCGATAAAATTATCGAATGTTGTAATCGCACTCGTGTGACCCGCGCTTAAGGGACATCTCCTCGGAATTGTAGAGGATCCATGTCTTGGGTGTAGAAGGATACCTTCTCTTTCATTTAGTGCCCTGAGTACGAGGCAGGGTTCGATCTGTTCCCGGGACTGTCACTTAACGTCTCGATGATACGAGAGAGTAGCTTATACAAACGAATAAGCAGCGAGGTGAAGTGGTGTCCTGTGACGCTACCGGGGTCTAAACCAGGGACCTCAGCTTTGCAGGTAGACACTCTACTGTTCCTCCCCCCCTTACCGCTTGGCAGTGGAGGAGTTCGTCATCTTGTAAAGTGAGGGCTTCGGTCGGAGGTCCCTGATACAAAAAAAAAATACAAATTGTTGTTGAGAATATGGTCAACATCTTTCGGAGCCCTCTACGAAATTACAACACCCTATCGCACGAAACTTTTCAGACTTCCTCCAATACTACTAACAATAAATAATATAACCGAGGTATGGGATGAAATGGTCGCGTTTTCAAAGGGCGGTGACAGTTTAAAAAAAATGGGCCGTAATATGGCGCTATGGGTGAGAATCTCGTTGATACTCAGGGCTGTTTCGTGTGTCATGGAACGCCAGCCGTTCGACATTAAACAGTACGTGTGCAGAACGATCTTTCGAAACTCTACTCTAGAAATTACGAATCCTGCCAACAAAAACTACACAGATTTCCCCCCATAATTATCAACAATAAATCCGAAAACATGCGATGAATGGTTGCCGTTTTTTCAAATAGTGGTTACAGTGTTAAAATAAGCCGTAACGCTATTGCTATGGGGGGAATCTGACCGAATCTCGGCTATTCCCCCGAATTGTTTCGTGGTGAGCATGCTCACTTAAAACTCCGAACTGGCTATATAAGTATTAGCTTGATAAGTATGGGGGAAATCTGTAAAGTTTAGTGATGGCAGGATTCGTATTCTTCGTCAGGGCAAGTTTCGAAAGATCGTTCTGCACATTGTAAACGTTCAACGTCGAACTGTGGTCATTCCCCTATGACCTTTGACACAATATCATTATCATCTCATTAACTGTAACTCCGAACTGGCTTATTCCCTGGAACTGTCCTGTGGTGAGCATGCGCAATTATCTACGAACTGGCTTATTGTCCCACGAGATTGAAGTATTGTGCCGACATAGCCCCTTCAACTCATAGCAATGCACCCTATCGTCAAGATCGGTCTCAGTGCCAGGTCTCAGTGGAGTATACACATGATAGCTTAATGCGTACATACCCTGCCATAAATTAGTACGTACCACGACGAGATGTACGAACTTACTAAAGAAATAAACAACTAAAAAAGTGTTCCGTCATCTGATCAAATACACAGTATCATGTGACCGTAACCAGTACCACGCAGCTCACTTGGCAATATTTTCCAGATAACCATTTAATACTAATACAATAATAATGAAGAGGTTTTTATATAGCGCTATGGCAAAGCCTCAAGCGCTTCACACAAGAGGGAATCAGAAAGAGATTTTATAGAGGTGGCCTTTAGTTTCCTCTGAGAGTCTGTGCTGGCAGCTTCCCGAAGGGCATTCCAACAGAGAAGCCTATCCAAAAACGCTATTTCAACCGTAGGTGCTGGTGTTTGTCTTTATGACAGTGAGAGGCTTCGTGAAGACGAGCGTAGTGTTAACGAAGGACAGTATGGTGTGGTGAGGTCAGAAAGATAACCAGGAAGGACCAGGAGAGATACCTTTGAATATCTTATACATGGTAAGGAGAATCTTAAACGAAATGCGAGCATGACAGGAGCCAATGAAGTTTTCAGACAGAACAGGGGTGCTATGTTGTCTTTGTGGAGTCCTAGTGATTATCCTTGCAGCTGCATTTTGGATGTTTTGTAATGGCCTTCCGTGAGCGGAAGGCCTGAGGGTAAACTATTGGCAGAAATCTAGTCGAGAAGAGACGAGGGCATGGGCCAATTTCTCAGCTGTGGCCTGGTCGAGGTATGATATAAGGTTGAGTTCACTGTCAAAGACAACTCCAAGATTCCTCGCATCTTAACTTGTGATTGGGGTGCTTACACCGATGCCCAAATAGAAGGGAAGAGGATCCACAAGTACGAATTTGGTTGTGATGTGTACAACCTAGTTTCGCCTGTCATTCCTTTTAAGCATGTTTGCAGCTGCCCGTCCATTACATCAAACAAAACTCCAGCCGTTGTATGGTCGTCGGCGATCGTAGCCTTGAAAGAAACATATATTTGGGTATCATCCGGCGTACACCATGTGGTCCACATTGTAAGAACTGATAATGGTTCACTAATTGACTAGTGTAAGAACGCGTTAAGGGGAGCCCCAAGGACAGAGCCTTGAGGGACCGCAATACTTCAAACTGTGTGGGGATGATTCAGATTCGCCAATGAAACAATTGTGTTCTGTCGCTCAGAACCAATCAAGCGGATCCACCGATACCAAATCTGGTCTGAAGTCGCTCACAAGAAGTGAGTGACGATTGTAACACATGCTTGCGCTCATGTCTAGAAGAATTATAGCAGAGTTCTTGACGATTTCAGCGGCGGAAAGCAAGTCCTTCTGCACTTTGACAGAGCCGTTGCGATACATAATGCAGGGCGGTAAGCAGTTGGAAGGGTGATTGGAGTTGTTAGTATTGAAAAAAATCTGCAGTTGCACCGAGACACAGCGCTCAATGACTTTGGAGAGAAATGGTAACGAGCTGACCGGGCGGTAGTTGTTTAAAGTGTCCTTGTGCAAATTTTGTTTTTTCAAGATGGGAACGACATGAGCCGTTTTCAGACTCTCTGAACTGTGCCCGAAGTCAAGGACATGTTCACAATGTCCCTACAAACAGGTACATCACACGAGCACGATTTCAGCAAGGGGGTGGGGATTGGGACCCAAGGACAGTCTTAGAGGGAGCTTCTTTTATGACCCGACGGAACTCATCGAGTGAGAGTTCTCGCGCAGTGAAGCCGATTTGACAGGATGATATGACAGCATATGTTGAGCTGAAGAGGTACTATCTAATTCGTGCCGAATTAGCATTTATCTTCTCACTGAAGAAATTGGCAAACTGATTGGCAAGCACTTCAGAGGGAGTGTGGGTAGGCAAACTCTTCTCCGCTTTAGAATCCAAAGGAATTGATGGTCCTGAAAAGCTTGGAATTGTCGCAATCGATCAATTGAGCTGAGTAAAACGCTCTTTCGCAGAGACGACACCCTGTTTTAGGATTTACAATGATTGATATATATATATATATTTCTTTGTCTACAACCAGTTTGGACTTCGCCCAACGACGCTCAAGCTGGCGTTTCTTGTGGCGTTTCAGGGCGCGTAAGCGGTCCCCAGTATACCAGGGAGCATTGGTTCAATTAAATCTTCGTTTTAACAAAGGCGCATGAGCATCCAGGAGATCGTGGAGAACCCTGTTTGTACTGAATCAATAGCAGGGGTAAACTAGTAGCTCTGTCAGTGTAGAGGCTAGAAAGCTGGATATCATGGCAAAAATTGTTAATACGATGTCAGGATTTTTGCGATGGGCTATTTCTTTGCGTTAGTTTAAGGGGCGCTCATTTCGAGCGAGCAAAGACCGCAAGTGGCCATGGTAGCCCGGAGGTAATGCTCACATCAGAGATACTGTTGCTAGTTCTGTGGGAATGAGCAGGTCCAGAGTGTGACCGTGGTTGTGAGTGCTCTCTGTGACGTGTTGTTGAAGGTTCGCTGAGTCAAGTAGGTCACGCAGGCGAATGCCTATCACGGTCAGCGGCATTTTCGATATGAACATTGAAATCACCGAGTAAAGTGACATCCTCGGGGATAGTAGCAATGTACTCGAGCAGCGAGGAGCAATTATCAAACAACACTCTCTGCTAGATGATGGGGGCCTGTAAATTACAATGAGTCGTTTTGACATTGAGTCAAGTCTAACGGTGACATCCAGGAGTTCTAAAGAAGGACCTTGAGCATTCTCCGTGTTTCACCATTGATTTAGGCTACCCTTTCTTTACCAAATTCCAACCCCACCGCCTCTAGTGCGGCGAGGGGTGTGAACAAAATCAAAATCTGGTAGGGTAAAGTTCAGCTCGGAGATGGTTGAGTTATCCCTATCGTCCCCACGTAGCCATGTTTCACAGACTGCGAGTATGTCCAGGTCGTTGTCATTGACCAGCTCACTGATAGCAGCATTTTTGTTTAGAGAGCGCGAGTTCCCGGCTAGTTTGGTCCTGGGGGGCCTAGTACGGTTAATGATCTCGTTTTCGTTAGAATTGAGATCTATTCTTATAAGGTTACACAGTAACCTGTTCTCCGCTTCGGACGAAACCGCCTGAGATTTTGCTACCACGGCCCCCTCTGAATCTCCATAACGTTCCGCTTTAAGGCGTTCGAATCACCGGCTGGAACTTACGCTACCGCACTCCCTCAGGACAAACAGAGTCTCTTTGCTGTTTTAGTTAGATGCATGGTACAGTACAATTAGTATGGCATGAAGTTGAATTGAGATTATGGGAATGAAGGAGGGATTACCTTTTGTTCCAGTGTTGAAAGATCGATAGCGTGAACCAACGGCGAAGATGATTACAGTCGATAGTGGGGAAAAAAGTGTAGCTCAGTAGGCTAGCCAGTAGAACGATTGAAGGCCTAATCTACAAATAACATTTCGTCGAAAAAAACGGCACGAAGAACACTCACGCAATGGACGTGCATAAAAACGGTAACAAAAACTGTAGGGAAGCAACATCTACCACCAAAAAACGACCGAACTATAGGCTAAGAAGAAAATAGGCATAAGTAGAGGCCTGAAAAAGCGACAGATGTGGCAGCAGCAATGCGCCGACGTTAGATGCAATTATTTGACATTCAGTTCCTGAAACTGTTCCTATTTTAGGAGATTATATGCGAAAAAAACGTTTATTTAGTAAGTTGGATAAGTAATTGACCACCGGTTTTGCTCCCCTCTGTAAGGAACTAATCCAAGCTGCAACTGCCCCATGGCAGTTGCTTACTCACGTTTATAGACAGTGTAATCGTTTTTTTTTTTTTTTTGTTTTTTTTGGCCGAAGGTAACTAACTCTGGCCGGTGTGCCTATGTAAGTGTGTTGTGTACAGTGCGTGTGCGTGCGCGCGTGTGTGTGTGGACATTTTTGCCACTGCTTTGTCGGCAACATTATCTAAACAACGGAGGCACTGAACCAAGTTCGAATCAGGTATGGCAGGTTGCACATAGTCGATGTTGAACCCTATGAGCAAGTTTGTAGTTACCGTTTAATGAGATGATAATTATATTTGTGTCAAAAGTCATTACGAGGGAACAATGGCCTTTCGACGTTGACATATAGTGGGCAGAACGATCGTTCGAAACCCCTGCCGACACTTACCAATCCGTCAACACAAACTTTATTACGATTTCCGCCGTACTTATTAACGATAACAATCCGGAAACAATGGATGAATTGGTTGCCCCCGTTTTCATGGAAAGTGGTGACCGTTTCAAAATAAGCCGTAATACCCATATTGATCTGGCGGGAGGGGAGGGGGGGGGGGAGGGGTTGGGGGTGGGGGTCGTGGGGGGTCAACGTCTATTCCCCCGAACTGTTCATTTGTGAGCATGCGCACTCACAACACGAACTTGCATATGTTTTTGGCACATGTCAATCCCAGGTCGTGAAAGGGCATGTATCAAAAGCTCGCCAGCATTATGCCCAAGGAGTGGAAACCAAGTGATCAAGTTGGGTCGCCCATGCGGAGATTACGAACCAATAGTATATATGGTAAATGGGCACCCACCCCCCGAAAAGCGGTGATTAACAGTCAAATTTTGGGGTATCCTGGGGTGAACAAATGATGTCTGAAGGGGCGATTGGTGCTTACTTGAAAGTATTTGAACATTCCCTATGTTTTGCCAGTCAATTATCTACCTATCTACCTACCTTGATTCGAAAAAATTATATTAAGTTGTTATATGTGTACTTCCATAAGTATCATTCGGTCCGGTAGTTTTGTAATCAGCCGGGAAATATAACGAAGAATCACTCTACGGCAGAATTGCGTTCTGGTTACACCTTTTCACAATAGTTCACTAGCATTATTGGGTAGGTGCATCAGAATGATGAACCAGGGGACCATATCTAGGACATTCAAGTCATCAAAGGAGGCATTAAATGCAGATTGGTGATGCGATACCAGGGGAATTGTCACCCCCACCCAATTTTGTCTATTCCGTCAGGAAATTCGAACGGGGTAATGTAAAATATCAAACCCGACCAGTGTCTTTGCCCAGACGAACGCGCTAGCGCCATATCAGGGAGCATGAACACAATGGAAACGCCACGCCCCCCCCCCCCCCACCGCCCCCCTCGCACAAACAACCCACCCCCTTCGATGGGTAAACGAAAATGTTGCGCTGGGGTTAAGAGGGAAGGGTGAGGTTCGCATGTAATGAAAAATAACTCATGCGATGGTTTGTGATATCTCGGTAGCTTGGTGTAGTTTTGTGTCAGTTGGATTTTTGTCCCCTTTATGACCAACTAGAAGGCATGATACTGACGCCCCTGACCCTGGCGCACCGCTACGGGACGGAGGAGGGGGGTGGGGGTGACCACAACTCCGATTGGGGAACTGCATACATAGCGTGTTTTGCCCACATAAAGAACTGTCCTCACTCATCACGCTTCGGTACCTAACTTGCTATCTGATCTGCACGTCCCGCAGCTGGGGCTCTTAAAACCCCACCCCAATGAGAACATCGGCTCAGGAAGTGTTTCCTCCCCTCCTAATATCACGTGGAAAATCCTTGTCAACAAGGAATATCCTTCTTTTGTATGTGGTGTCGCTTCAACTCCATTTAATGGGGATCGCCACAGTCTTGCGATGTTAGGTTTTCATTCACCCTTACATTACCGTTCTCATAAACCAGGGCTAACGGAAAGCCCCAACTGTTTACACACATCAGCAAGCAACCCAAATAGTTTCATATTTCAGAAGATGTCAGCATTTTTCAGTTCCGTCCGTAGTCGTCTGTGTGGATTAACGGTTACGACGCCTACGAAATGGATGGGACATGTAGGTGGGGACTGCTCGTTATATTCTCTATCCGAAGGGCTGTAACTCCGAATCGAGCATTGGGGGTGGCACCTTGAATGGTCGTTACTCCTGCCTAATTGAGCATTAGGGTTTTATTATAATCCCGCGCGACCCCTAATAATTGGTCTGGGAATAATTACATGGTTTTTGGTGTGTAGCCCCGCCACCGCCACCCGCCGTCCAGGCTCCGCCACGCCGGAAACTTAGTCCATTATCGCAATAACTCTTAAACGCCTTATCCCTATTGATCTGAAACTTGTACACATGTCTGCCCTAGTGAAATCTCGGATGATGTCCGAAAGGAGCATCACTGCAATGCTGGGGCCGCAAATTGCATACTTACGCCGCGTAATTTTTCAAGTTATTTGGATTTGAACGAAACTTGGTGGTAGGGACTGTAGCTGGGTGATCCGAAAATGTTAGGAAGGTCCTTTCACAAGGTCATCGAAGGTCAAATTGTCGAAATTCATGCGATTTTCAAACTTTGTCAGATTTTGGAAAGAAACTTGGTGGGTCGGGACTTACTTATACTTGATCCTGGAAAATGTGGAGGTCCTTTCAGGTCCATCGGAGGTCAGATTTGTTCCTCAACAGTCACATTCATTTCAACGCCCTCGTGGGTCAAATTTGCATAATTCATGTGCGTATTAACTTCCATGGATTACAACAGAAACCAAAACTTGGTGAAGTTTAAGCTTGGTTTCTTTATGGGGTGTTCGAATACTTTTCCCGCAAGGATTGCTCAAAGCGGGGATATACCTTGGGCGGTTTACCCGCCTACAATGTCCTAGTTCCTATTGGTTGCATGTTATCCGAAGAGTCGCATACTATACTTCCGAATTGAGCATCGCATCGCTACTCCTCAAAGTTCCATTCAGCCTTTGAATTATTTGAGAAATTAAGTGAGTGATATTTTATGAATGCCTTCATTCAATACCCTCATCTACAAGAACTCCATCAAAATAACAGCACTCAATCATTTCTCTTCTTTGAGAAAGTGGTCATCAGTCTGCGAATTCAAAGAAGCGGCCGTCCGCAACAAATGTAATAGGTTCGCCACAGGGCCTATTCCACGAAATTACGAGTTTAGGCCTACTCTTGTTTCGACGGTTTTTTTTTCAAATTGGGGTTTTTCGTTACCAATCAAGACAATAGATTTCTACAGTATGGCTAGCTTCGTGGCTGAAATTAGAAAATAGAACTATAGAAGGGCGATTGAAAATCGGGACGCTAGTTGGATAATGACAATCCGGAGTATAGCAACCCCGAGTAGTGACCCTTGGAGTATAGCGATTCTTTGAAATACGACCCTTCTGCTAGCGCCCCCGGCCTGTTAATGCTGAGCGTACCAACCCGGAGGAGCGACCTTCCGGAAAACGACCCTTCTTATAAAGAAAAATGGCAAATAAGGGCAAACCAGTTTTCATAAATCTCCACTCGTGATGACCCCAATCGGGTACCAGTGTGAAAGGGCGCACGTTGTAGACGTAATGGATATCTATTCCGATGGCTCACAATGGCGGGAGGGGGGGGCGCCTGGGGTGGGGGTGATGGTGTTGCCGTAGCGTTTTTTATCACCCTCCTTCATCTACGCATCACGCCCACTGACGAAGAGCATAGGTTGTTGCAAGTCCTTGATGACAGGTTGCTGTAGACGATGTATATAGTGCATAGTGCGTACTCCAAGCGAACAGACACTTATCGTAACAATTTAAAAGGAGCTCTTAAAATGTTTCAATAGAGATAAATGTCTGTTTTGAGACCGTAAAATGTTTCTAAGTTTAATTAAGGCTATATCATTGCTACAATAGGAAATGTTTGCGCACAAGTCTCTGTAAAATAATCATTTGTGTGTACCCCAACCCCCCACCCCCACCCCCCCAAAAAATTCTGTTAGTAAAAACTTTAGGACGAAAAATTTTCATAACTTTCAACAAAGTTCGTGCCTCATCTGCTCACAGGCTTCTATTCAGGTTCAAACCTCTTCGTCTGGAAGTGTACCGAAAGACATTTTTTCTGGAGAAATTACCGTCTCTCGATGCAGTGATAGGTCACCAGGTCGACGGAAGTTTCATCGAGTAAATGCGCCCTTCTATACCGACCCTTACATTAGAAACAGGGTTTTTTTTAATAGAGGGCGTAAAACTCACAACGATTCTTCGTGCGAAATATGTCGCCGGGGACGGATTGCCGTGCAGGGGATCATAATGAAAGTACCAGGGTCAGTAGTTAGATAACACTTAGTGGCCAGAATGTAGCGTGCGGTCACATGGGTTACAGAATGTGTCCACCACACGAAAGTCTCCGACTGTCGCGTTATTCGGGAGCAGGTGTATAAATAAAACTAGACAAATCATTCAATCATACTGCTTTGATGCTGGCAGTTTATTCTACACACGACTATACATGCAAAACAATTTCTTAGATTTGTTAGTGGAATTTCTTTGTCCTCTTGTGAGTTCCGGAATCGGCGTTCGTCACATCAAGTCGCCTCAAGTAATATAGAAAAGTAAAGTTTAGTTACGTTTCGTGTGCATTTCTGAGGAAAAAAATAAATTTCGTCCTGGGCGCATCCCGGTCTGGGGCAGATAACCAAACGTTTATAGTAATTCCCCCCCCTACCCCTCCCCCAAAAAAGATTAGGCCTACAACAAAATATACACCTAAAACCGTTACCGGGATCATTACAACACAGAATCTAATAGGGGTGATTGTCAATAATTCCCACTTTTCGATCTCGTGTGGGTACATTATTTCACTCGAATCTCGTGGTCTTGTCATAGGCGACTCCCTGGGCAAACAAGCAATTCACTCAAAAATGACAAGAGGCCAATCCAAAAAAATATGAACATAGGCCTACTATACAATATGGTCAGTGGAATTTTACCTGCAACTAGTCTGCAAGTGCCAATTGGACAAAAATTTTATCAAATGAAACAGCCGTCTCCACCCCCCCCCCCCCCCGCTGAAAAAATCGGATTCCTATGAGAAATTCGAATATTTCCGTCATTTCAATTCTGTATACCACATTTTCAAAAAAACATTTTAAAAACTTTCATATTTGGGGAAAAATCAAGTACCCGCTAAATTCACATTTTCGGAAAATATAATTGTAAGTTGTGCCTTTCTACATTGTCTCAAAATATGAAATTCAGTCAGACATGTGGAATCAGCAAATACATGTAAAATAGGGAACAATTTGTAAAAAATGAAAAATTGCCCAATCATGTTTCGCCCTAAATTACACAAATTTGATAGTTTTCGCCTAAGTTGAAGAGAAAAAATTGTGTTTGTGAGTATTCAATTATAACTACGTTCAGCCACTTCAAAGTGGAACTAGTTGCAAGGAACCAGCGAAAGTTGACGTGCATCCAAATGATACACTAACAAAGTTTTTGACCTTTCCTGAGCGTCTTTTCGGGTGAGCCTGTTATTACGTTAGCACCATCGGAAGAATTTCGTTGTTGGTATTTCGGGAAAACTACACCAATATTTGGGGCAGTCTGCAGGTTCTCAAATGTCAGCTGCATATCGCAACGACTCATTCGCTCAGCGAGCGCGACGAGCGCTCCCCTGGGCAGAGGTCACTAACAAGCTGACACGTGGATGTTTGTAACCTGGACCGTAGCACTATAAATCAGTCGCGTGAGGCTGGAGGGGAGCATTATATCCCCCGTACACAATGTAAGTGTTCGGGGATATTATGGTTTTGACCGTGTACCCGCCCGTATCCGCCGCCGCCGCCACGACGCCGCTGGCGCCACTGCCGCCGCCGGAAACTTTATGCGTTAGCGCTCTCCATTCTTTAACACTTTAACCGATGGGACCCGAAACTCGGTACACATGTCCGTTATGAGTAAACATCTCGGATAAGTCGCAATGGGCTAATCGCTATCTTTGTTGCCTTCGTTTTACAGGTTTTCCGCAAAATTTCAAGTTCGTGCGAATTACACGCAAACGTGGTTGTGGGTAGTGTTGGAGCCGAAAAATATGGCAACATTTCAAGGTTCATCCGAGGTCAAGTTTGCATTTCTTTGGCCAGTAACCTAATATAAGCATAAATGGATGTGATATTCAAAACTTCATGGATGTTCAGGAAACTTGGGAAATAGGGCCAACTATCAGTGCCGATGAATTTCCTAATGTGGCGAGCAGGAGGTCACTTCCATGACTAATTTGCATAATAGTTGAGCCAATTAGCAATTAGGCAAATTATAAAATTTGTTGGATTCTCATGAAAAACTTGGGGAGTAGGACCTTTTAACAGTCTCGATAAATTTCACTCACTGCGTTGTGAAATCACTGAAGTCATTATGTGTGTTTAATTTAAATATTATCTGTTAGCATCATTAGACTAATTAATGCAAATTATTTTCTCAACTTTTAGGGATTGACGAAACTGAATAGGCCTACTACCAGTCTGATAAATTATTCAATAGCAGCAAGATCAATGAGGGTTGGTAAATTTGTGAGACTCATTTGCATATTAGTGGTCCTGATAAGTCAAATGCAGGAGTTTAATAATTTCGCAATAACAGGAACAGCTTCATTGGAATACAATAGGCTTCTAGGAGTGGATGCATCACATGGAGGTGTAACAATTTCATGAAAACCGCCATGTCATGAAGGTCATTAAAGGTCACTAGGGTCAAAACTGATTTTAGCACTTTTCGTCAATAAGCACTGGGTGTGTTCAGAAGAATGCAAAACAGGCTCCTAGGAGTGATGTATCACAGGGAGGCGTAACAATTCTCATAAAAACTGTCATATCATAAAGGTCACTTCGGGGTCACTTAGGGGTCAAAAACTGTTTTCTCGCTATAATCGGAGAATGGAAGAATCTGCGAAGGCGGGATGGATCACCTGTCATATAATTGTGACCTGCATGTCGTTGGGACTCTGACCTGAATTTGAACCTGGCGGGTGGTAATGTGGTTAAGGTCGAATCTTGAATGAATGCATGTGCTTATCACGAGGTACGGGCAAAAAAAAAAAAATGGTTATTTTTGGAGATGTGATAGACCTTTGTGGGGGCTTATGGCCGGAAACAACTCCGCTTCGATGGGCATTACTTTGGTGGTTACAAGGGTCAAAGTTCATTTTAACCTTTTCGCAATAAAATTGGACATGTTCATTGGAATGCAATATGCGACTAGGAGTGGAGCATCACATGGAGTTTAACATTTTCATAAAAACCGCCATGGTCATTGAAAGGTCTTAAGGTCACTTGGGGTCAACAACTGATTTAGTATACTTTTCCGGCAATAAGCACTGGGTGTTTCATCAGAATGCAAAATGCGCTAGGAGTGAATGTATCACATAGAGAGTAACAATTTTCATAAAACTGTCCATATCATAAAGTGTCTTCGAGGTGCACTTAGGGGTCAAAAACTGTTTTTGGCTATAATCGGAATTGAATATCTGCGAAGGCTGATGGTTCACCCTTGTGATTAATTGTTGACCTGCATTTGTGTGAGCTCTGACCTGAATTTGACCTCTGTCCGGGTGGCCATGTTGTTAAAGGTCG